>AYEL01072429.1:0-27627 GCA_000484575.1 Olivierus martensii
ATTGCTGCTGGATCTCTCTATAGAAAGTCAACCGAGATCCGGGCGAATTATCCGGCTAGGACTTCCCACGGCTTGTCTACTAGGGTGAACCACTCCCTTTCGACTCGCCGAGGACACACCAACGTCTGCACACGCCCGTCGGAAGTGTGGGGTCGTCTTCGCCAGAGTTTCGCCAAACATTTGGCAACCTCTTTGTTTCTCCCTGTCACTATGGACGTATCGGCCCGGATCCACCAGATACAGGCATAGTGACTCTCACCACGTCAAGGTGGGTGCCCTCGAGAGGGCTAAGACCAGACCTCCAGAAAGCATGATGCTGAGCCGCCAACCAGTCCCTGACAACCCGCCCAAAGACATCTGAACCAATGCCCAGGACAGGCTCAGGTCCAAAAAAGGGGCGAGAAGCCCCTTCCCTGGCAAGCTTATCAGCAACCTCGTTACCCCCAATTCCTTTGTGTCCCGGTACCCAAACCAGTTGTACCCTGTTCTTGGTGGCCAGTTTCACAATGAGAAGGCGGCATTCCCATACTAGTTTAGAAACAAATCGGGAATTATCGAATGCTTTAAGAGCAGCCTGACTGTTAGATAGGATAAAAATATGTTTACCAACATAACCCCTATCAAGATTAATATTAACACATGCAGAAATGGCAAAGATTTCTGCTTGAAAGACAGTGGCAAACTGTCCAAGGGAAAAGGAATAAAACATCCGAGTCTCTTCGCAGTAGACCCGCCCCAACACCAGTAGTGGTTTTAGAACCGTCCGTAAACCAGACTAAACCACCCTTGATACTGTGCCCAAACCCTACCTCCCAGTCCTCCAAACTGGGAAAAATTACAGTGAAGGGCCAGAGGAAGTTAAATTTAGGCACCATGTAATCCTTAACCATCCCAAGAATGTTAGTGTATCCTGTCCCACTCAAAAGACATGCTTCACCTTATGGGTCCAAGAAATCCCTCTCCCAGAAGAATGAAGCCTATAATAGCCCTCCCGTGCACTCGCCTCAACAAACAAATGCAGAGGAGGACTGCACAAGAGGACCTCAAGAGCTGCAGTAGGAGCAGTCTTCATAGCTCCAATAATGCCCAAACAGGCCAGCCTTTGAATCCTTTCAAGTTCGGCCTGACAAGTCTTAAGTAAGACCCTGCGCCATCATACTATACAGCATAAGTAAGAATAGGTCTCACAACCATGGCATAAATCCAAAACAACAGCCCTGGCCTAAGACCCCAAGTCTTACTCAAAATACCCCTGCAAGCCCAAAGAGCCCTACAGGCTTTCCCCACAACAAACTCAATGTGTGGCTTCCAAGTCAAACCCTTGTCAAACAAAACGCCAAGGTATTTGACCTGGATAAAAAACTGCAACCTATTACCGAAGAAGGTCGCCTCGGTTAACCCTACCAACTGTCTTCTTCGAGTAGAAGGCACAATAACAGTCTTGGCCGGAATAACAGACAATCCAACACTATTACACCAGTGCGAAACTGTATTAAGAGCTGTCTGAAAAACTTCAGAAACAGTCTTAGCAGTGGTTCTCAACCACTGTGCCGCGGCACACTAGTATGCCGCTAAACCTTTGACGGTGTGCTGCGAAAAATTTAAGAATGTATTGTATGCATGTAATTGTATGAATCATATATTGTATATTAATAGTGAAACGTGGTTGATTAGATATCCCTTTTGCAGTCTGCTGTTCCATTTCCTATAAATAGGGTATCGTTAGAAAAATCTAACCCTCGAATTTCTGTGATAGAAAAAATTTTTTGTGGTTTTCATAAAGTTAAAATAAAGAATAAAAATTATAATTTCTCTAAAAAGGCAAAATCCGCAGGTGGCGCTATAACTTAATAAGAGCTGCCATTTATGAATCCCGTGTAGAGTATGTCTGTAATCTGAATGTAATAAATAAGAATAATCTGTTAATAAAAATTTGTTATTAAATCTAAATTATTATTTAAAATATTTAGGGTGCCGCCAAATTTCAAAATATCAAAATGGGTTCCTCAACCTAAAAAAGGTTGAGAATCACTGCTTTAGGTGAATTAACTCCTGGTGCTAAACGAATGCGTTTAACTCGGGAAAAATGAAACATTAGACAGTAAGTGTATCATATTTCCAGGATTGAAAATTTGCCCTCCTTTATAGTCATTCCCCTAATTTGGAGGTGCTGAGTCCAAAAATGTAATTATTTTTTACCAGCTGAGGCACCGATATCGAGATATAGGGCCCCAAAATTGGGGCCTATCAGTCCAATTTTTTAAGTAATTTTAGTAGATAATTTCGAAATTCTAATGAATGTTGAGGGGTTTTACATTCTGAATCAAATGCAACCATTTCCGTTGACCTATGACCTATCTTTACGAAACTATGCGGTTTTTTTTCATTTTCAATGTTTTTTTCAGTCCTGAATCTCTGAAAATTTTGTTTTCTCAATTTTATTTATAAATTTTAGTTGAGGTCATTACAATAATCCTAAATTATATATCTCTGTTACCATAAATACTGAATGTAATAAAATATAATGTAATAAGGAAGTTTTCAACAAAATGCCTCTGTTTTCTTTCAAATACGAATTCCAAAAAGCATGCTGGGTAATTTGCTCTCCTACCGGCAATTTATCAGGAGTAATAAAAACAGTGAAAATGAAAAAATCGCATAATTTCGTAAAGGTAGGTCATAGGTCAACGGAAATGGTTGCATTTGTTTCGGAATGTAAAACCACATCAAAATTCATTGAAATTTCGAAATTATCTACTAAAATTATTTGAAAAATTGGACTGATAGGCCCCAACTTTGGGGCCCTGTATCTCGATAACAGAGCCTCAGCGGTAAAAGATAATTACATTTTTGAAATTAGCACCTCCGAATTAGGGGATGAATTATAAAGGGGGCAAATTTTCGATCCTGGAAATATGATACCCATAAACAACTCCATGAACTGCCCGAACAACGCCAGGCATGGATATGCTAGTATAATACAGGAATACCTTGATTATCGTGGTTTCGATTATTGCGATTCTCAATTTATCGCGGTTTATAATTTGATACCAAAATTCAAATTATTGCATTCAAATTCAAATTATTGCAGCCGCGAGATATAGCCCACTACATATGCAACCAGAATTACATTTAGTTTGAGTTGCCACTCTCCAAGTAGAGCTTCATTTTTATCAGATAGTGCCTGCTCACCATTCACCAGTAACTATCCATCTCTACTTGAAGTACATGTGGATATTTATTTCTCTTCTTATTTACCCCTACAATGAATGCTAAAGGAAACAATGATGATATCAAGGCTATAGCTATCAAGAAAAAACGTAGAGTGATCAACTTAGAAGATTAGCATGCTCAACACATTTCTTTTTTACCTTATACATAAAATTTAATTAATATATTTGGAAAATCCTTGGTAATGATCACCCATGCATTATTTATCCTGATTATCGTGGATTCGATTATTGCGGTATTTTTCATGTCAACATTAATCGTGATAATCGAGGTATTCCTGTATAAATATTTCATATATAATATAAAATACTGTATGATGAATTCATAAAATTTTAATATTAAAAATAAATTTTAATATTAAAATTTATTTTTGAAATTGATAAAGCAAGAGGACTAGAATGAAAAATGTTCTCTCAGAACATTTTTCAAACTAGTCCTCTTGCAAATATGAACTTAAAGTCATCAACGAAAAATGAAAGGGAAAGAGAATTTTAACGATTTAAATGTTATTCTTTGATATTTTTAGATATTAGGTCTTAAAAATTTTAAAATTTTATACAAATTATTTTGATCCTAAAGATTTTGACAGTTTGCTAAAACTTTTATGATTAACAATTGAAAAGCATATTTTATATGAATAAATAATGTTTTTTTATTAATTCTTAGTACATATTCGACTGGATGGCCATGTGGTAGTAAAGCTGTGGCTTACCATCCTGGAGGATCTGGGTTCAAATCCAGGTCCCACATTTCCACTTTTTCAGGAGGGGTCCAGGCCTGGCCTGTTGAACTCCATCCTTCAACCATCCAGTGACCCCATCATGGATGTTAGCCAGCTTGTGATGGGCTCTATAAGTGGCCACCACCAGATAAAGAATATCCCATGAAGATATAGTCGCTTAATCAAACTAGTACATATTTAATATATATTGAGTATTTTTGAGTAATAAAAACGGATTGTTGTTTTAATTTTTATTCTATCATTAAATAAAAAATAAACAAAACTTAGATTCTATGAACAAAATAAATAAATCAAAATCAATTTTTTTTAATTAGCTCTTATCAATCTGATTTTATTTATTTATTTAAAAGTTAAAAAGTTCAATTGAGTTTATTAAAAAGATAATTATTGTATTTATGTTATTTAAAACATGCTTAACTTAGTAATAAAAAACTAGTTATTTATATTAAGATGGCATTATAAATTATTGTAATTTTTATCTTGAGATGGAATGTTAAATAATGAATATGTTTAATTTATATATCTTAAAAATATATATTTTATTTAATAATTAGTGATACACTATTAAAATGAAGAATATTGATAAATCAAAAATTAATAAGTTATTTTATTTTTAGCACCTGTTTTACATTTACCAGTGAATTTAACCAAAAGGTAATTTAATTTCAATTTATAAATTATAAAGATTAAAAATAAATAACAGTTATTGATGTAAAATCAATGTTTTTTATTTAAAGAACATATTGCCAAAATATTTAATACACTGAAATGTGTTAGTTTGTACAAAGTAAATTTATTAAAAAAAAAGTAATATACAATTTAAAATATAAATTATAATAGTAGTATAATTTATATTACTTTTACATATTATTTAATATTTTAAATCCAAAAAATGCACTTTAAATAGACAATTAAGTATCAAACAATAGCATGTTAATGGCTATAAATTATAAGGCTAACATTCTCAAAAACAAATATTATAGAAATAATAAAAATTAAAATTCAGGTAGCTAAATTAAAAACATATGATTTGATTAAATAAAGCTTTTGGTTCTTTATAACATCATGATTGTCTTATAACTTATAAAGTTAAAAAGATTATTTATATAATGGCTAATTGTATTATAAGTAACTAAAAACATTATTTGAATGAAAATATTTTTATTCAGCTATATATCTAAATTATGTTATTGTTTGTTAATTAAAGATAAAGAAAATTGTATGGTTTTGTTTGTAAAATTCTCTTTTTTATCTTATCCATTTTAACATTTTTAATCAAAACATATTCTTTGAATTTTGATTTGATATTCTAAAATTCAGTTCACAAATGCATGCATTCCTTGAGTTATGAATTTAATTAGTATATAATTTTTGTTCATAACTTTATTGCTATACTGTATAGGTGTATTTATTTTACATCTAAAAGTATTGAATTAATTTTATACACTATGTTTTGTAATATAGAGCTGAATCCAGTTATAACAAATTTTTAGGGACTGATATTTCATTTGCTCCAACTGAAATGATACCACCCCCAATATGGCATATACATTTGATTACCAATTGACTCTTGCTGCATTTTTTCATAAAAATATTTTTGAAAATGAAATAATATTGTTCAATATACACCAATAGTTTATATCAATTTTAAGCAAATACATCAATATTTTATTAATTAAAAGTTAATAAAAACAATTTTCCATTGTAAAAAAAAATCATTTTTTTACCAAAATTAAACAATATTAGTCTAGTTTCTTAATTTGTTAATAACTTGTTCTTAATTTTTAATCATGATAATAGTTTTTTGACTAAATTTGATACTATGTATAGCCTCGAATGAATATAACACATGTTTAACTTCATCATTATTACAAGTCTTTATTTTAGATTTTAAAAGAAAATTATGTTTTAACAAATGACAAAATAATGCTTATTTTACATTTTATATCTTTATTTTAATATGTACAGTAATAAATTTACAAGTCATTCATTTTATTGCAATTTTAAATAATTTTCATGTTCTAAGTACCGCCATATTGTGGCATGTGATGATGTCATTAAAATTTAAAACTGAAAATCTTTCATTTCTAACATAATTAGCAATTCACTAGCATAACAATTATGTATAATATATGAAAAAATGGCATTTTGCAATCCCTGAATTAAACAATGAAGTTTTTCAAGAAATTATGATGATAGAATATTATTACTTTTTGGATTTCAATTTTTGTATTCACTGAAACCAAAGTAAGAGTTTATTATAATCAAAATTATTAACATGCATTGAAATATATGTGGATTCGGACAGACAAAATATGTTCACTATAACCAAGTCCACTATATCTAGAGTTGATTGTAATTCACAATTGGACCAATTAGAAATTTCTTATTTCAGAGATTTGAACAAAAAGTTCTCATTATAAAGTGAATATTTTTTAGTGTAATTACTACCATCTTGAATACTGCCATAATATACTTAAAACTAACTGTGTAATTTTACATAATATTGGTTGCTAGAGCATTCTACTATCATTAGTTTAAAATTATTGAAGAGTTTTTGAAATTTCACAAAATTTGAAAATGAAATTTCATGTTATAGGTACGGATGTTTGTAACTTAATTTGTTTAATTTTAATATTGAATTCATTATACATCAAGAAATTTGGAGTTATAAAATATATATATTGAATTGTTATTTGCTGAGATGCTAGAACAATTTTTGTAATGTTTTGTAAAATTATGATGATGATGATAAATGAACAAATGAATTCCTAAAGTAAAATATGAGCAGAAATAATTTAATAACTAAGTTCATTTTCTCTACAGTTTTAAAAAATTTATTAATTCTTTTTATTAATTACATTTTTGTTATAAAGAGTTTATTATGCTATTTTATTACTAAAATAGTATGCTAAGTTCAATCGTTTTCTTTAAAAATCTCTCTAATAATACAGAAAACAGTTTGTTTTCTATATTACTAGAAAGATATATCAAGAAGTAAAGAATGAATCTCATTAATATTTTAATAAGTTATTATGGAAAATAATTATCAGTTTTATTGTTTTTTGTCCCAATTTTCTGAAATGTATATATAATATTAAATTGGGATTCAAATATATTACTTCAGCAAGGCATTTCAACAATAATTTTCCATTTCTCAAAATACTTAGATGCTTTTGAAATGATAATGTTATGGCCAATGCCCAAAGTCTAGCCAATTTGCAAAATGGTTGGCCATTTCTAGATTTGGCTAAGTCATTTGGCCAAAGTCCGAAATATACAAAAATTTATAACTATTTCAGGCTTTGGCTGGCCAATTCACAATGCACCCAACAGTCAGTGGCCAATTCAAGAATTGTCCAAGAAAAACTGGTCAAAGCTAGAAATTTCGTGGAGCTAATCAAGCACTTACGGGAATTGATCATACCAATTCTAACTCATATTATTACCAATGAGAAAATCTTTTTAGTTTAGTCAAAGTAGAAAAAATTATTTTGAAAACAAAGAGTAAAGCTAATCAGTATTCAAATAGTTTTATTTGAATTGAAAAATTAACAAAAGCAAAAAATGTCTTTCCAGTTGAAAAACACATCAAAGAAAACAGTAGTAATGTTGTTTATAGTTAGAAAAATCATGTCAAAAGGAAAAATGTATTTATACTTGATAAAACATGAGAGATATCTTTTTAATGATTAATTTAAAAAAAATCACATGGAAGAAAAAAATCACTCAAAAGAAATGATGCCTTAGACTGCAGTTTCTTGTAAGAATTTGCAAACTTATTTTCTTAATTTTAATCTCAAAAATAAAAACCAAATAATTAAAAATGATATATATAATTTTTAGCTACAAAGATGCACTTTAATTATCGATATTTAAAATTTTATGAATTAATAACTGTCAAATTAAATGAATAAAGATATTAAAAACTCTGTTGCTGAATTTTTGAGAATATTTACTATATTTTTTAAACAAGTGATATTTTCACACAAAAAATTATATATAAAGCTGAAAATATCTTATATTTATTATTATAAAATATTAAAAAATTATCATTTTTGCCAGAATTGTTTATAAATATGATATTTTATTTTTATCTTTTTTTTATCTTATGAGAAAATATAAAAAATAAATCCATAATGCATTATGATAAATTAGTTACAGAAATCTGGCAAAAGGGAATCTCTATCCTTTTCCTTACTCTGAAAAAGTCCATCCTATTCATATTACTGGTTGGGTAAGTTATACAATTTCTTGAGACCAACATGTAACGTGACAGACAATCCCATTCTCTCTGGTTAATAAGCCAAAGTTCACATGAATGCATTCCACTACTTAGCTCTGCAAAAATTCTAGCTTTGGCCACTTTTTTCTTGGACAGTTCTCGAATTGGCTACTGGTTGTCAGACACCTCATGAATTGGCTGGCCAAAGCCTGAAATAATCATAAGTTCTCGTTTATTTCAGGCTTTAGCCAAATGACTTGGCCAAATCTAGAAGTGACCAGCCATTTTGCGAATTGACTAGACATCAAGTATTGGCCAAAACAATAACATTCCACTTTCTGTAGATAGGGCAGAATTTGCCCATAATTTGATTCATGTGCCATAAGAGTCAACTAAAGGGTTTGCCTTTCTTCTAATGACTTATTTAACTTTCTTTTAGTAGAATTCTTCTAATCTTTTGCTATCCTATATTCTTCTTACATTATCCTTTATTTTCCAATGGCTAAACCTACAAATATAGCCTACTAATAAATCCTTTTAAGATAAATATAATAGCATTTCATTAATATGATGTAACTATAACTTTAACTTTAGAAATATAAATTGTAATAGCTTTCCCATTGTTTATTTTTTATTGTTGTAAAATAACACAATCTGTTGTTTATAATATGAAATTTTATTGCTATATTTAAAAAAATTAATAATAAGAATTTCTGCAAACATAAAAATAAACAATTATTGCTTTATTAACAATTATTTTATAATGGATTTAAAAAAACTATCATTATCAAAAATGCCTTTTGGTTAATATGTTGATTGGTTAAGATTAGAATTATTAATTATCAGTATTACTAACACTACGGCAGGAAATTAATAAATATATACACAAAGAAACGTAAATAAACCACAAATTAAACAAAATGAAGAAGTGCTCTTCATTTTGTTTAATTTGTGGTTTATTTACGTTTCTTTGTGTATATATCTATTAATTTCCTGCCATAGTGCTAGTAATACTGATAATTATCTCATTTTTGGTAGTGTAACTCTCTTTTTTCAATTGTATAAATTATTTAATTAATGGAATTTAAATTCTTACTTATATTTAATAAATTGTAATTAATGGAAATTTGAATTTCATAGATTATAAAAATATTAACTTGTTATTTATTTTCTCCTATTGTTATTTATATTCTAAACTTGATATAAAATTTCAAATTAACATTTCTTAATATTTTTTATATGTTATAATTAAAAAATATAAATAAAATCATATTAATGAGTTTTTAAATGATACATTTTAATAAGTTTTATTGTTTTAGACCAACATTTTTACCAGACCCAAAAGATGGAACTTTATATATTTATGGAACAGGTGAAGGTCGAGATGCACTGAAAAAATTGCCCTTTACAATTTCAGAATTAGTAGCTGCTTCTCCATTTCGAAGTAGTGATGGAATACTTTATACAGGTAAAATAATATTTTAAAATTATTATTTAGTTTTCTCTTCTAATTAAATTAAATGATTATAAATTTCTTTGTGTTATTTTTTTATAAATGTAATAATTTTGATTCTATATAATAATAATATATAATGGATTCCACTTAATTGGGACACCGATTAATTGGGGCAGCCACGTAATTGGGCCAAATCTCAAAGAACGGAAACCAAACTAATAAACTAATGTAATTGGGACAAATCTCAAAGAACGGAAACCAAACTAATAAACTAATAAAAACAGTCGATTCTGCTTAATTGGACCACCAGGCCAAATCTCAAAGAATGGAAACCAAACTAATAAACTAATACATAATATTATTATTAATACAGTGGATTCCGCTTAACTGGGGCAACGCATAATTGCGCCAAATCTCAAAGAACGGAAACCAAACTAATAAACTAATACATAATTTATCGGAAACCAAACTAATAAACTAATACATAATTTAAACGCTTAATTGGGAGAAACCAAATTAATAAACTAATACATAATTTAAATGCTTAATTGGGACCAGTAGCAGAAAACGAATTTTCAATTTTTGATGTATTTTAGGGATTTTTCGAAAGTATGGCAATACTACTTACACTAATACTGCTTTCTTAAAACAAATCCTTACATAAAAAATTTAATGACATTTTATTGTACTGGTAATTTTTCAGGTTAAACTTTTCTACAAGACAATACAGACTAACAATTAATTAGAACATTATTAAACAATTATATTGTCATAGAATTTTTCATATATCAGTTATCCATGCAGACAATCATTTACAATTATTAAATAATACTTCAAACAAACAAAAATCAAAATTCAGGTTATATATATATACATACATACTTCTTTTAAAATCTGTAATTTAGAGTAGCTTCTTTTCCAATATCAGTTTAGTTCAAATTAATGAAAACAATTTTTCTAAATTTCAGATTTTCATAAATTTTATCATCCAGAAAAAATGACCCAGTCCTTCAGTTCATTAATTTTATTTCAGATAAGTAGCTATTTGTAAGAAAGCCATAGTGATAGAAGAGCAAATTTTCTAAATTGGTAATAAAATTTATTAAAAATGAAAAGAACATCTTTTTGATGAATTTGAAATAATCTGACAATGGTGTACAATTTTTTCATAGATAAAACAAAAATATTTTTTAGTAAAATTTTAAAGTTACAAAAATAATTTTTTCAGTTATATGTATTAGCTGAAATTTGATTTTATATTATAAAATTCTATATATACAGGGTAAAGAAAAACTTCGTCGTAATATTTTGTGCGCTGATAGGGGACCTCGAAACAAGTCGAAAATGTTTAATGAACACATGGTTTAAATGGCACCATTTTCGAGTTATAACCCTTTAAAGCTAGCTAATCACTATTGAGTACACAGTGTCATGACGTCTCCAGTTGACAAGATGTGTCACATTGCGTCAATTTCCGACTTCCAGGTTAGTAAGACGGCAAAGTGTCATGATGTCTCCAGTTGACAAGATGTGTCACATTGCGTCAATTTCCGACTTCCAGGTTAGTAAGACGATGAGTGACGCAATGCGATACTTAGTGGCAATATGACACATCATGATGCTTTGTGTACTCAATGGTGATTGGCTAGCTTTAAAGGGTTATAACTCGAAAACAGTGCCATTTAGACCACATGTTCATTAAGACATTTTTGATTTGTTTTGAGATTCCCTATCAGTACACAAAATTTTATAACAAAGTTCAAAGTTTTTCTTTACCCTGTATATATATATATCAATTGATAAACTATATCTCATTTAAATGGGGTCCAGAAAAGTTGCTTCCTGCATTTTGCCTCCAACAATTCACCCCCAGCACAATTTGCCCCCTGGAACATTTTGCCCACAGCACATTTTGCATTTTGCCCCTTGTAGATAATGAATAGGCTAAAAAATTGCAAATATAGTCAACTCTCGATATCTCGAAGTTTTATTGAAATCCCAGCCCCTTTAATGGATATTCGATGTTAATGGTCTGTGACTGTTTACAAATTAAACCTAATTAAATAGCAAAAATTAAAAAAGTGAAATCTCGCTTAATTTTCATTTAAATTTTTTGATAATTTTACAATTAAATACGTTTTTATTGTCTTTCTAAAGATGTAAAAAATTTTTCTGAATTTTATTTCTTTCATAACTTTTTGTTCATTATATGAGATCGGAGAAATCACGATTTTCTATATGAAATCTTAGCCATCCAACGAAATGTTTGATATTTTTTGATAGTGGCAAGTCATGAATAAAATAAGGTATGAATGAAGAAAATTAGATATTTAAAAAAAAATTATCAATAAAAAAAACAGTACAGTATGTAAGTAGTTCAGTCAAATAAATTTATATTTTATTATTTTAGACTTTTTGAGAATTTATTCAATTTTATAAGTTTTTAATATCGGTTTTCACTATTTAAGTGTAACGCTTTCCGTTTTTTTTTGGTTGGTTACACATTAATTATTGATAAATTGGCCTAATTATTTTTTTCAGTCGGTTACACATTAATTATTGATAAATTGGCCTAATTTGATATATTTATTTTTTTGTTCAGTTACACATTAATTATTGATAAATTGGCCTAATTTGATATATTTATGTTACACATTAATTATTGATAAATTGGCCTAATTTGATATATTTATTATAGGAAAGAGTAAAAGACCTGAGTTCAGACCGGACTCTGCATTTGCAGAGTCATTAGAATTTAACCTAAGAGAGTTATTTAACCTAACCCAATAGAGTTATTTAACCTAATGGTTCTAATGTCTCTGCATTTGCAGAGTCATTAGAACCATTAGGTTAAATTTAATTTAATTTATAAGTGGTAATTTTTTGAAAATATCGAGTTTGCAAGTGTCCTACTCAAAGGACTGGTCTATTATATAGACAACCTAAAATCGTCAATTTGTTACGTTTTAATGAATTGACGTCTGTAGCCAACAATAGTTCAGTTTTTAGTTTATCTCCTAACTTAAAATGCTGAATGAACTAACACATACAGTGGTGGACAAAAGTATTGACACCCCCATTTTTTTATTATTATTTTGGCAATATTAGTGTTCGAGCTTAACTATTTTTTATTATTATTTTGGCAATATTAGTGTTTGAGGTTAATGTAACCGTCTGCTTATGAAACTGGAAAAAGCAAAGAATAGTAAGAATAGCACATTCAATCTTGGAAAGAGCAAAGAACAGTAAGGATAGCACATTCAATCAGAAATAGCAATTATTTATTTCTGACTGGAACACAGTAAAAAGCTCTAGTTGCAAGGCACAAACACTTTTTATTAATCTAATGTCCTACTCAAAGGACTGGTCTATTATATAGACAACCTAAAATCGTCAATTTGTTACGTTTTAATGAATTGACGTCTGTAGCCAACAATAGTTCAGTTTTTAGTTTATCTCCTAACTTAAAATGCTGAATGAACTAACACATACAGTGGTGGACAAAAGTATTGACACCCCCATTTTTTTATTATTATTTTGGCAATATTAGTGTTCGAGCTTAATGTAACGTTTTCAAACCCTGTTTATGAAATTGGAAAGAGCAAAGAACAGTAAGGATAGCACATTCAATCAGAAATAGCAATTATTTATTTCTGACTGGAACACAGTAAAAAGCTCTAGTTGCAAGGCACAAACACTTTTTATTAATCTAAAACGTTCTAGAATTAGAACGATAGAATATGTTAAGTTAAGTAACATTTCTACTGATGTTGGACTATAACCTAGTCCGAAAACGTTTTAGATTAATAAAAAGTGTTTGTGCCTTGCAACTAGAGCTTTTTACTGTGTTCCAGTTATTTATAGCAAGAGCTGTTTATACTGTAAGTTACACAATGGAGCAGGTTGTTTCTTCGCGTTCCTATTACATACACATCTTCAACACAATGTCGTCGCACTAATATAAACATTCATTCTTTAGTAAAATTATAAGTAAATATCATCGTTGATAAATAATACATAACAATACTGTATTCAACAACACTAGCGTAGCGTGATGAGAATCAGTTATCTATCATCGTGAGTCTGGTAAGTGTGCATCTACTTAAGAGTCTACCGTTACTGTACCTAGTGATATTCATTTACAGTGTCGATTTTATTTAAAATTTTTAAATCTTTGCCAAGATGTCAAGAAAGGTTTTTACACTTTCAAGTAAAATTGCTTTGTTGGATAAAATTAAAAGCCAGCCATTTAATACAAGTGATTGTAGACTCACTGAAATAAACCAAAATCCTACAACAAGAAAATCAACTGGGTGAGAAATGGGCATTACAGAAAGAAATTTCAGGAACATCCAAAAGAAAGCATGATAAAAGAATCCAGAAGGTGAAGAAGCATTAGATCAATAGATTTCTATAGTAGATCCAGAAGTTGAAGAAGCATTAGATCAATGGATTTCTATAGTTAAGATACAAGTCGAAGAAGCATTAGATCAAATGGTTTTCTATAGTTAGCGGGCAAAAAAGCATTAGATCAATGGTTTTCTATAGTAAGCAGGCAAGGTGTGAGGAACATCCAAAAGAAAGCATGATGGAAAGGATTCAGAAGTCGAAGAAGGAAACATTCAAAAGAAAGCATGATGGAAAGGATCCAGAAGTCAAAGAAGCGCATTAGTCAAAAGAAAGCGTGATGGAAAGGATTCAGAAGTCGAAGAAGCATTAGAATCAATGGTTTTCTATAGTTAGCGGGCGAGGCATGAATATTAATAGCCCAGTGTTGAAGACAAACATGAAGTCAGAGGAGATTAGTAAAAAGCTAATAATTAGGTACCTATTTTAATAAATCATTAAAATAGATATCTAATTATTATTTTTTTTACTTATTTATTAAATTACATATTTTAGAATTTATTATTACTTCATTTAATTGGGACAGCTGCTTAATTTGAAACAAAATGGCTTGGCCCGATGTGTCCCAATTAAGCGGAATCCACTGTATCAAAATAGCTTAGTCCCAACATGTCCCAATTAAGCAGAATCCACTGTATATAATTCAAATGGGTTAGTATCAATGTGTCCCAATTAAGTGGAATCCATTGTATTAATACTTTTTCAAGACACTTCCTGGAATTTCAGTTTCAATTAGAAACACCAATATTCATGACTATATTAGAAATATGAAAGTTTAGGTAAATTACAATATTTTTGTTATTTGTTAAAATATCTGTTTGAAATTTTTAGGATATTTATGTCTTATTATGTATTCTTGGCTACCATAAATAGAGTTCCAAACATAAGCACATCAAAGCAGTGAAAATAACTCAGTTTATTGCAAAATTACCAAAACGCTTTCGGTATTAATAAATATGCTTATGTTTGGAACTTTATTACGGAAAATAAAGCAGTTTAGTAAGTTTGTCTTTATTTTATTACCATAAATAGTTGCCAAATTTTGGTAAATTTGGTCTAACAGAAGAATTTAATTCTCTATACTTTATTTTCCTTTTATAAAAATATTATTTTTCATTGTAATGTAAAAGTTTAAGTATTTTATAAGAAAGTTTTGTATTTTCATTAATTTTTGCTTACTTTTTTATATTTTATTTAAAAGAAATTTTATTTTGCTTATTTGTACGTTTTCTGTTGAACTGTGATTTTGACCATTACCTTAACCAATAATCCTTTATTTTTTATCTGATATTTTCCTATTTTATCTTCTCACTAATATTTAACAAACTGAATGAGAAGTATTTAACATAAACATTTCACAGTTGTACTTGTATGTAAAAATCATAATAACAAAATATAAATTTTGAAATTAAAAGAAATATTTGCAAAATTTTAAATAATATCAAATAAATACAGTACTAGCAAAAATATATAATCAATGAATTTTAGAAGTTATTGTCAGTTAAATACACAAAAATAATAATAATAATTAATTTTCCTTTCGCTTTCTATTTTACATATTAAATTTAAAAATTCTAAAAATATACATCAAAACTCATCTAATAATATCAGATGATCTTACTATATTGCAGTAAAAGTTTCAAAAGGAATAAAATCATCATTAGAATGATGATAAACAAAAATAAACAGAATTATAAATTACAAGCAGAATATGCTTCTGAACACCAAATTAAAATTCTCTGCATTGTCAAAATGCTAATATAATAAATATTAAAATTATAGCAGACTCCTGTAATAATATCACATATTATTTATATTATATTTATAGTTATTTATTTATTAATTTATAAATTGAGTACTAATTGCAATTTTTTCATTGTGTTATATGATTTTGCAATATAGGGGGAGTATGTTATATGGGAGTTTACTGTATATTGCAAGATCAAATTTTGATTTTTGTAGTCTTCAATTTTATCATGTACATTCATCTTCCAATTTACTAAAAATATAAGTTGAGTTCTCTAGAAAAAGGAACTGCTTAACTCTTATCAAAAATTTATATAATTTATAAAGCACTATCAAGCAGCAGAGTATTACACTTTAAAAATTTATTAGAACTTACGTTTTTGGCTTTTGCAAGCCATCCTCAGGTATAAGAACCTGAGGATGGCTTGCAAAAGCCGAAAATATTAGTTCTAATAAATTTTTAAAGTGTAATACTCTGCTGCTTGATAGTGCTTTATAAATTATATAAATATAAGTTGAGTATCTGTAATCTGAAATAATTGAACAGAGAATGTTTCAGATTTTGGATTTTTCCAAATTTTACACATACATGATTAAGTTGAAAAGAAGTGAGAAAAAAAATTCACTATCAGACCTTTTTTGAAATTTTTAATAATATAAACCACAAAACAGTAAATAAATAATCATACACTTCTCACTGACAATATTTGACAATTTCTATGAATCAGGACACACAGCTGCTTGTGCATTATTGCATCATTTTTCGTGGCACAAACAGTGGTCATAGTCTTATACCAAATGGCTTTCTGCTGTGAAAGCAAAGTTATAAATTTTAAAATATTTCAGAATTTTAAATCAGAAATATTCAATCTATATTATGAATTTTGATAGTATGTAATAAATATTAATATTTTTTTAGTTTGCATATAAAATTCTATTATGATGTTACAAAATAAGGTTTTATTATAAGCTGAATAAATTCAAACTTTAGCAAGAACTAAACAGTTTTATAAACTTAGTTGTTACCAAAATCACTTTTCTATTTTTATAACCATTAAAAATAATAACCATTATAAAATTAATATACAGTATATCTATATTAATTTTAGCAATAAAAGATTATTTGTGTTTTTCTTACACCTGCCAGTTTGTGCTTCTTTAATGGTTTTAGTGTGAAGTAATAATAAGGCAGTTCTATTTTATATTTATAGTTTTCATGCAACTATTTTTAATTTTACATAAACAGAAAAGAATAGAAAAAGTCATTCACTTTGCCTCTGGAGTTTTTAATTTAAAAGTTTTATTAAACAATTATTTTTTCAACATATAAAAATTTTACTTGCATAAACTCAATGAATGGCTTCATAGATGTTTGTATTGGAACTTATATAAAAATATAAATAATATATATAACTGAAATCTGTTATAGCTTTAACATAATTTCATTCATAACACAATTAGACATTACCCTTTTGAAATTTCAAGGATATAAGTCAGTCATGAGTTAGGACAAAAAATTTGTTATAATACATCACTGTAACAATACTGGCCATGTTTTTTCTTGGATGCTAATATTTTTTATGATTTTCTTTACTTTGAAAAAAAACATTGCATCTGAATTGTGAACTTTTTTAATAAATAAATTTAATTAATTTTTTATTTTTTCACTTATTAAGTAAACTTTAGCTCATGTCAGTAGAAGTGCATGTTTTTCATCTTGAATGACTAATAACACAATTGTTATTAGTCATTCATAACACAACTGTTGTATGAATAGAATCAATACTTTTTCCTAAATTGCTTCAAGCATTGTTAATAATAAGTGTCTACATATAATTAGTTCTTTTAAATTAATACTAGTGAAGTAAAGTTTCAATTTTTGTTTTAACATAAAATTCAGGAAATTTAATATGGAGATTTTTGTGGCCATTCCACTGATCTTCTATGTCACTGATGATAAATAGTGTGCATTAAATCACTGTCAAGCATCTCATCCATAATGTGCCAGGCATCCATTCAATTGCAACAAATTATATTGCTTTAAATTTGTTAAATTTTTCAATCACACTTTTTACAGATTGTTTTTGATTTATGTTGAAGTTCCTGATCATAAGTTGATTTGGTTTTAAATCAAAATTTACATTTGTCAATTGCCCTCTACTATTATTCATTATAGCAAAATGCAGCATTATAATGATATTAAATTTAACAAATACAAAAGGATCCAGATATATAAATGGACATTGCCAATATACCAAACCATTGTGCATACTTCTATATGCATGTGGATTGCATTGATTAATTACATTGATATACAATTACATTATGGTCATAAATATAAGTTGTTATAAGTTGGTGTGTCATAAATCAAGGATATTAAGTAGTACTGTATCTTTAGTTTTATAATATGTTTCTGCTGACTTGTTATCTTATTTCTAATTGATATATAAGAATATTATAAGTTTATTAAAATTTTCATTATATGTACTGTTATTTTTTTACATATCATCATTAGTAAATATGTTTATGCTAAAATTTTTAATAGACATATAGATGTAAATATGGAGTTTTATTTTATCAATTGATTTTATATTTTTAAATACTGTTAGAAAATATTTTATTTTATAAAAAATATTATTTTTTTAGGCAAGAAAACTGATACTTGGTTTGCAATTGATCCTCTTTCTGGTGCTAAACTTGATACATTATCAATGAGTAGTACTGATAAAGTATGCCCAATTGGAGATGAAAATGTAATATATATTGGCAGAACAGGTAATTTTTAATTATACTATATATTCTAATAAATCAGTCCTATGATATATGCTGACTTATTTATTGTATTATTTATTAGACAGCTACTACTATTTAGGAAATAAATAGATTATATGGTGTTTTTTTTATTCAAATTTCATTAGAAAATGAAATTTTTACCAAATTCAATATCATTTGGATAAAATATAAATTATGCCTTTAAAAGTGATAATTGTCATTAACTGTTGCAAAACAAAATCACTTATAGATTTGAAAGTTTAAATATCAATAAAATTCCCTCTAAAAATGCTCTGTTAATAAAAATTATGTTTTTTTCATCTTACATTGAATTATTCTAAATGTGAGGCCCGCACGGCCCGCAGAGCCCGCAAGATATCAAATGAGCGGTTCTCAACAGGCGGACAGCCTATAAGCGGCGTGGGACGTCGGTAAGGATGAGTGGCGAGAGTTAGGACACAAGGACGGACTCGGAGACAACGTTCGTTAAAACAAACATCTTCCTTTATTGAGGAGAGAGATTAGTTACAATAATACAACTGACAAAAATTTGTCGGAGGACAATTACCTCTTGATATACAAAAATAGTAACAAGGTTCTCCACTCCGTAAGGTTGGTCGGGCGTTTCCTTAGTCTATGTCGGCCAAGTCGTCTGGTTCTCTTTCGGAGACAGCAAGATTGATGCCTTTTCCTGACTGGGTCTGCAACAATCGGGATAGCTCCGGGTCTCGGATGTTGGAGAGCAGGGACGGAGATTGAGAAGGTTGAGAGAAAGTCTCTTTCGACACCGGTTGCGATGCTGACCAACTGGGTCCGTAGGTTAAACGGTCTATCACGGTGAGGGAAAAAAAAGGAAGCGTCCGTTCACTTCGAAGTACAAAGTCCGACTCCTCGATCGAATCTTCCAATTTTTCCCATCCCTTCTCCGAGAATAAAACAACAAACAAGTTCGCTCCCTCGGTCCCGGGAGGTTGACCTCGCGACCTTTACCACATTAATTAGTGCACCCTCTTGAACACCTGCATGATATCATAACATCCGCACAGTTCGAACTCAGGGTGTTTATTATTGTTGAGGGGGATAGTGGAGATCGGGGTTTTCGGTACCAGCCGGACAGAGGCCACTCTCACCCGATGTCGACATTAAAATTGTCAAGATCGCTAAGTTACGATCGGGTGAGAAGTGACGTTTTCCAGCAGGCCCTAGCCCTTGGATCCCACATAAAATATCAATGACAAATAATATTTTAAAAAATTTTAAAAATATTATTTTTATATACATTATTTATTACAATTAAATACATTATTTTTATTAATTTTTAAAGTAATTTTAATAATGCAATGGATAATATAAAAACAACTGAAAAAATGTTTTTTGCAGTTTTATGGGAAATTTTGATTAAATTCAATTGAAATTACAATAGATATTCAAAAGATTTATTTTTTATAAGCATAGAATTATAATTTATTTAATGTCAATAAGACTATATTTAAAACATTACAGTAGATTTTTAAGATATAAATATATCTTCATATATAGTTCAATCTTGATTCATCACTTTCATTCGGAAAATGATGACCTGAAAAAACTATGGACACAGTAAAAATCTCTTCATATTGAATTTAAGAAGTTTTGTAATTCCCTTCCAAATCTTAAGCTGAGATTTATGTTTGAATCAATGTCAAGAAAATTATTGAATGATTAACATGACCAATAATTTATTATTATTTTTTCATCATTTCTAAATTACTATATATGTTCATTAACAATTCTTATAATTATATATTATATGAAAATTAAAAATCACTTATATATTGTATTCTACAGTATACATAGAATTTCTCACCAATATTGATGGAACAGCTAGGGATTTTGTTTTATTTGTCATTGTTCATAGTTTATAATATTACTGTAATTATCCTTGTAGTTGTTGTTAGATTTAAACTGTGTTAAAACCAAATCCATATAGTATAAAATGAAAATTTTATATCAGTTTTTCCACAGTGTTAAATCAAAATCATACAATTCAAGTACTGTGTAAATTGAGAGTTATGTATAGTATATATTCAACTAGGTGTAAGAGCAAATTAAAATGATTCACACTTGCAAGCAGTGTTGTCAAATTCAGTTTATTGCAAGTCACTAAGTATCAGAGCAAAAGTAGCAAAATTCCTATATTAATAATAGTAACTTTTTATGTTTTTTCACTAAAGTTGCTAAATTATTGTTTCAGCAACTGTAAACTTTATAATATTTCATCACCAACAAACATTAAGTCACCAGAACTGGCAATACTTAGGGCCATGCCATCTATATGCAAAGTCGCTAATTCTAGCGAATTTCAATAATATTAATTACAAACTAAACCTAATGGTCTAACAACTCTGCAAATTCCAGAGTTCGGCCTGAGCTCAGGTCTTTATAAACTTTCTAAACTAAATATGATTAAATTCGAAACAATCTTTCAAAACTTAACATCTAATGGACGAAAATAAAACAACTGGAACTTACAACTAGAAGTACTGATTAAGTATTAGATCGAAAACAACAAACGATGTTAGAACTTATGCTAATAAAATTGAATAAATTCTCAAAACTAGTTAAATAACAAAAAATATAAATTTATTAGACTCAAAAACATAAAAGTGTTAATTAAAGCTTTATTTAAACGAAATAAAGCACAGTGAAATAAACAACAAAACTTATTTAATCCAATTCAAATATCCAAAAATCCGATTATTCATAAGAAATAAATTTTAATACTACTGATACAAACTTGTAACAATCAACGATTGTTACAAGTTTGTCTTTACAAGAAACTCAAATGTTACTTAGCCAACCTTACGTGAATACAACACCTCGCTGTGTCATTGGTTGCTTCCATTTTTATACCGGATGACTTACAATCCCATACTTTGCTCATTTGCATAAGTTCGTGTAACAATATCAAATTTATCAGCTTACAGAGTAATCAATTCATGTCATCCTCTTTACAACTTAATTATATATCGAACAAACATCAATACGAGATCATTCTTATATTCTCATATCGGATCAGTGGTAAAACTTACTTAGGTTTAAATGACGTCATTATCTGGGACAGCTCTTTCGGAGAATGGATTCAGATTCCATCACACATGATGGCTAAATACTGAGATGGAGAATGTGGAAGTAAGTCAATTCTTAAACTAAAATATAATACGTTAGATAATATTGAAAATAACGATAAATAATAAAAAAGCATAATAAAATAAAACAGGACAGGACAGGCTCTGACCTGTCCTGTTAACTTCCTCACACACAGGTATAAGACATGGTGCATGACATGCACCAAGACCTAAAGACAGGACGAAATTTTGAAACTACTAATTTTGAATTAAATAAATGCAAAATTAATGTTTGCAAAAAGGTACTCATAAGGCTTGTCAAGCACTGGCAACATATGATTTATTCAAATTGGATCAGTCTGAAATGTCCGGGAATACACCCAAAACATCTCTTTGATTCGGGCCCGCCTCCCTCTCTATCACTATTCTTCTTGGTGACGCCCAAAAAGTAAAATCACAATGTAATTCATTACGTTCTAACCATTCCGAGGCAAAGCATAAAGCTCGAAATAAAAACTCCATCATTTAATTTAAAGAAATAGTTTAATAACACAAAAGAAGTAATGATTGAAAATACAAACTTATTCCCGTCCGTAAGCCGTCCAACATAAAATTGAAGAACCACAAAACAGTAGCACACAGTCCTAGGACAATCCACAACGAGCACAACACAATTCAACTTGTCCAGAACTTAATGGAGGGACGGGAACCTCTCACCCTCTGGCAGTACAATTTTTATACATAGCAGAAATTTACATTTTCATATCCTTTTACAATTTACAATATCTTTTCTATAACTAACCATTTTATTAATACAACTTATTCTTCTTTTGTTATTATTATTCTCCTTTTTTAACAATATGTTATCTGTTAATAATTTAACTTAAATCACCAACCCAGCTCTAAATACATACACCACTTGTCACAACTTCGAGATGGCCGCCCACCAACCCAGCTCTAAATACACACACCACTTGTCACAACTTCGAGATGGCCGCCTCCAGCACCAACCACAAGGTAAACCAAAGCATTTTTTCTTGTTTTCTTTTTTATATATTTAACTCCAGGTCCCGACTCCTTACAAGTCTTTCACCATCATCCCTCCCTCTCCAATTCATTGTCTGGCAGATAAGGTGCATCTAAGGTCACACAGGTAATTGTACAAGGTCTGATAAAAATTTACTTTACCTCTTGCAGTTAAGTATGTTGCATTACAAGCTGAATTAGGCAAAAGTGTAGATTGATGTAGAGATTGCAAATTCACTGACAATGCAACAATGACAATGCAACACAATATCAATTGTCACTTTTACAAGAGACAAAGTAAATTTTTACCAATGTGTAGGTGGTGGTCTTTTTCTTAAAAACAACCAGTCCAGGATTAATGTTCTTCAGGACTAAATTTCTGATCAATAGATGCATGATAACAACAAATTGAGGAATAATTGATACAGGCTTAATTTCCATAGTTTAAATAGGATTTTTTCAGGAACTGTAGAAACTGAATGATATTTTTGGGAAAGTGATACATTTAGGAATGATAGATTGAAGTTTCACTGTATATGTTTATGCCATGCACAAATAAACAAATGTTCACATCTTAAAATAATTTAATATATATATTTTAAATAGAATAAATAAACTATTATGAATGTTTGAATGGAAATACTATATAATTGAAAACACTTCAAAGTAAATTTATCTTTTATTAATTATATGGATACAATAATGAGTTTTTGAATTTTCATAATTATTATGAAAATTCAAAAATACTCATATAAGCTAATATATATCTAAAGAGACTTTTGGTTCAACTTCTAAAAAATAGTGCTGTTTATACTCATATAAGCTAATATATATCTAAAGAGACTTTTGGTTCAACTTCTAAAAAATAGTAAAAAAACACAGTCATGTATAAGCTAATCCAAAAATTTAAAGATGTAGAACAATATGAATTTATTGGAATAGATAATTTTTTTATAAATACTTCCAAATTCAGTTTACATTCAGAATAAATAAAAACTTAAACAAAAATGCAAACTCATAATATAGAAACATCATGACATGATACAAAGATAGCTGGATGAAGGAACTGGATGAAAACATGATCATTTTGTATCACATTCAGTTATACTTCCCAACAATAGAATTTTATTAAAGTGTTTGTTCATTAAGATTTATATTCAAATATTTAAATATAAATTATTTGTTCAGCAGAAAATAACAGAAAAGTATTAAATATTTCAGTCATTTCCTAATCTCAAAAATATTTAACAAAGTTAAATAATAAAAAAATCAGAAACAAAACTTGCAATAGAAATTTTGCTAAAATTCAACAAAAGTAGAAAACTGACCAGAACATGCATTATTGCTGAAAGTGGCATATATGCTGATCAGTTGCAAACTTGATGTATGAAATCACTGCAAAATAATCATTCCGTATTTGTTAAATGACCAGAAATGTATAAATTATTTGATGAGAAATATTGGGGATCATTATATTTCATGTAATATTAAATAATGACATATAGATTAGCAGTTGCTATGTTTATTTGTTAAAAAAAGGTTTATCATATATTTCTGAATATATTTAAATATGAATTAAATATTCAGTTATATCAGTATATTTTTAAAAAATAGATATCGAAATTGATTTTCTTGATTCTAAAATAGAATCAAGAAAAAATAGATATTAGGAATGAATATGTAGATCCTGTGGCTATCAAAGAATGCATTGTTAGCAAGAAAAGGATATAAAGTGACTGCTTTATATATATTCAATCCTATTTATATAGTAATGATATTTAAATACATAAAAATATTGATTTATGAACAGTCATATATATTTGCATATATTAATATCAGTAAGGTAATGATCTTCGTTAAGAATAAATATGTTTGCTTATGAGATGATGTAAAGTATGTTGATGATATGCTGTAACTATATTGGCAATTCGTATATAATAAAAAATTATTCAGTTTTTTATTAACCCGTGTATAAGCAGATTGTCTGTTTTATAAAAATTTTTTCTTTATAAATTTTGTTTATATACAAGTATATACAATAAATACTGCATTCAAATAAAATATTTTTTAAATATTTATTTTAAAATATTAATTTTAAATGCTATAATTTTTTCAGAATATCAAGTTAGTATGTTTGACAGTACAAGCAGAGAGAAAAGGTTTGCATTATGTGTTTTATTGATTAAAATTAAAAAATTGTAAATTAAATATACAATTAAATATCGTAAATTTGCTATTTAAATAGGATTTAGAATAATTATAATTATGTTAAGTAATAATAAGTAATAATAAAAGTATAATTCTAATATAATATAACTAATATATAATTCTAATATAACTAATAAAAGTATAATTCTAATTATGTTAAGTAAAAATTGTGTGTTAACAATTACAAATTTATAAAAATTACATTTCATTAATGTTTTAGAAATTATCCATAAACACACTTTGATAAACAGTATTTATTTGTTTATATATTAATTTATAAAAATTTATAAAAATTTATCATAATAGCAAAAATAATAATTATAAATAAATGAAATTTAAAAACAAATCAGTGCATTTGACTAAAAATATTGTGTATAAAACTTGAAAATATATATGCAAATATTATTCCATAAAAAAATTTATCATCTTTTAAAAATTAGAAAGTTTTTTTTTCCAAAATGGAACTAATTATTATTTATCATTTTTATTTGCATTTTATAATGTTAACGTAATGTTAACATTGTGTTATAATGTCATGTTAACGTTATGTTATAATGTTAATGTAACTGGTTGACCCTTTGATCTCTTGATTACAGAAAAAGTCACTCTTTCTGATTGATTAGTGTGAAGAGTGGTTTTAATAATTGTTATATATAACATTTAGCTAGATACAAAAAAAAATTTGTGATGTACTTTAGTTTTAATAATAATTTTAATTATTTGGTAATAATTTTGTAAAAGAAAATATAAAATAAACAAAATAAGATGGAAATTATTGTTTTTTATTAGATCTTATTTTTATTACTAAGAATCTAAAATATAACTTATAAAAACAATTCATAAATTTTGAGATATTGCATTCAAATATTTAATATCAAATTTCATATTCAGCTATTAATAAATTTCTAACCAATTATAGATAAAAATTATTTGATTTTTTCTTTAGGCAGAGATTAATTTTTATATTCTTACAGTTACACACAAAATTTACAAAATAATATCTTTTTAGATGGAATGTTACATTTTTTGATTATTCTTCACATATTTCACCTGGTGATAATGAAAATTATGGTAAGAAATTAATTTTATTTTTATAGCAGTTTATTTAAACTATTTAATTCAACATAAAATCTTTAATTTAATTATAAAACAGAATTTAATAATAAAATTTATTTAAAATTTAAAAGGATTAAAAGATTTTTAAGTTTTTTCATTTTTAAAATAATTGATTAATATGTACTTCTAGATAAAATTAAATAAATGTTCATTTATTTATACCATAAACAAATTATCTATTAAATATAATGTTGGGTGCAACTGTTTAATATGTGAATTATATCATTCATTCAGATAAATAAATAAAATGCTCATATTTTTATTTACCTGAAAGAATATTATTGCTTTATGCCAGTATGATTTATATTTTTTCATTTTTTTGTGCATGTAGTAGTGTACTGCAATAAAATTATTAGGAAAATATGCAAAGTTATTAAAGCAAATAAAATTATTATTTTTTTGCAATTATAATTTTATTGCAAATTATTATTGCAATAAAATTATTAAAGCAAAATATACATAGAACAAAATTTTTATGTTATTGTTTGGTAAGAAATTAAAAGAATTCATGAGGAGCAAAGATTTTTTTCTGGCATATAGTATCTTTGATTAAAACATGATCTTAAAAATAATTCCAAAATGATCATATCAGAAAAAGTGTTTTAACACTCACAATGGATGGACACATGCTATGTATTCAAATATCAATTCTGTTAGATTTTTATTGCAATTGGGATACTTGTTTGCATTTGAAAACTATTAAATTTAATACTTAGTGATTATTTGAATTTTCAGTATAAATAATCTTTCTATCATTGCTTTGTTAATGATTATCTGCATATATAGCAAATACAGTAGATTCCGCTTAATTGGGACACGTCGGGACTAAGCCATTTTAATCCCAATTAAGTGGTGTCCCAATTAAACAAAGTAATAATAAATTCTAAAATAAAATATGCAATTCGTAGGTAAACAAATAATAGTAATAACAATGATTAATTGGGACCAATTAACTGTTGTCCCAATTAAGCGGAATCTATTATCTGTTTTGCATGATTATATTCTTATTTTTTAGAGAATTCTTTATGTATCTTTCTTTGTTAAGTAAAAAAGTATAATAATTGTGATAATTTTTGAAATATATGCTATTTTTGTATTGTTTTAGCTCAATAATTATTATTGTATATGTGAATCAGATATCATTTATTTTGCTATACTGAACATTTCCCTAACAACTTAATGAATCATTTTTCTATTTTTATTTTGTTATACTTTATAATTTATTAATTATGAAAAATATCTATTATTTTACTTCTTGTTTTAGTTTTCTTAAGATTTTGTAACTGCATGTACTAATTTGTTATATGATATTCTCCATTACTAAACCCAAGTTTGAATCTCATGTTTTGTAAATTATAGTTTTATTTGTTTTAAATATAAATATGTGCACTATTGAAATGAATAAGCTAGGTGTTTTGAAGGTAAATCATAGCAATGTTTAAGGATTTACATAATAAAATTGAGAATTTCTTGCTAAAACTGTTTTGTTATTTTTACAAAAAAACCTCACATTTTTCAAAAGAAAATATTTATATATAAAATTCACATTTGAATATATGAAAAAGATTTATTAATATATATTAAAAAAATT
>AYEL01072431.1:0-20535 GCA_000484575.1 Olivierus martensii
ATAATATATAATATTTTAATATTAAATATTCTAATTAAGAGATGGCGCTAAAATTTATTTAAATTATTCAGAAATTATTTCAAACGACTAAAATTTCCGTTAAACATAATCAAGGGATAAAATTGGTCAAGTATTAGGTTCATTTAGAGTAAATTCCCTTGAAGTTTGGTTTTATAAAGTTTAATATTTAACTCTATAGTAAAATATAATAATAGAAATATATTTATTTATATTTAAAAAAAATGGATATGTATTAGTTTTTATAAAAGATTGCAAAATTTCTGGAATTTTAAAAATGATTTCTGATTTAGTTTCGAGTCGCCAACAGGTCTAAACAGGAAATTTGCTGGCTTTATAGGTATGTAAGTTAATAGTAAAGGTCGATTCGAAGACGAAATAACTAATCGTCAAGTGTGACATGTCGCAATAATTTTTATAAGAAAGGTCGAAATGTTCGCGAAAAGGTTGATCGCGTGTAGAAAATGATACCTAAACTGTATTATTTTCGTTATGGAGTAGTTATGACGCAATCTTTAAAAAATCGATTTTCTTTAGTAAAATAATACAATAATTTATTACATTAATAGAATTCCACGTGTCATGATTATCTTCAAAATCGATAATATGTGATGCAACCTTATCAAAAATTCGAATCAATAAACGCTGCAAAGAGTAATGCACTTAACGTTGACCCTCGAGGTATGCCCTGAGTATTCAAACAAAAATCGTTCTTAAACACTATCATTATCGGTGAATTTTAATGCCATTAAGTTTAAATATTTGTTCAAAGGTATAGTTTTATATTAAAAATTATTTTTTAATATTGCACACATTCGATGTAAGTAAAATTTGCTTCCATAAAATGGATCATATCGGAAATAGTTAAAATTATTTTTATATGAATTAAAAATATATAAATTAAATTAAAAGTTAAAAGAATATACATTTTACAGCATTCAAATTTTAAGGAATACAAGATAAGCATATCTATTAATTTTGGATATGCTAAATGGTCCTGACCACGTGGTAAAGATATGGCTTACCACCCTGGAGGATCCGGGTCCCACACCTCTACTTTTTCAAGAGAGGTCCGGGCCCGGTCCATTGAACCCCATCATAGGTGTTGGCCAGCCTGTGATGGGCTCTATAAGTGGTCCCACAAGATAAAGAATATCCCATGAGGATATAGCAACTTAACCAAACTAACCTAACCTAAGTGGTCTGTTACAAGATAGCAAACGTTTGATACAAATATGGTTTCTATTGGAAACATTAATAAGAAGTTATATCTTTGATCTCTGGCATGTGATTGATGGTGTAATCATATGAAAGGCTCTAAATAACATTTTACCATAATTTTATATGAGTTCTATTTACTTCTACCATTCGTATACTGTCAGGTCTTCAAAAAATGTCTCAGGAACAAGTACAATATTCGAATTTTAGACGATATTTTCCAACTGAGAAGTACAATATTCGAATTTTAGACGATATTTTCCCAATCAGAGGTCAGGCGCCCCGATGCAGCTTCCTTGCAATATCTATTCAGCGCCCTTATAATATTGAAAAAATGATAATTTTGGTGCCTTCTTTTAGAAAGGCGCCCCCATGCGGTGGATGCATCGTCTGCTTACCGGGTTAATCCGGCACTAAATATAACTATTAATTTTAAACTTTCCACGTGGTCCCGAAACAAAATGGTGGCCATTATAAGTACGTTTTTTTTTCCATTGAACCCCATCATAGGTGTTGGCCAGCCTGTGATGGGCTCTATAAGTGGTCCCACAAGATAAAGAATATCCCATGAGGATATAGCAACTTAACCAAACTAACCTAACCTAAGTGGTCTGTTACAAGATAGCAAACGTTTGATACAAATATGGTTTCTATTGGAAACATTAATAAGAAGTTATATCTTTGATCTCTGGCATGTGATTGATGGTGTAATCATATGAAAGGCTCTAAATAACATTTTACCATAATTTTATATGAGTTCTATTTACTTCTACCATTCGTATACTGTCAGGTCTTCAAAAAATGTCTCAGGAACAAGTACAATATTCGAATTTTAGACGATATTTTCCCAATCAGAGGTCAGGCGCCCCGATGCAGCTTCCTTGCAATATCTATTCAGCGCCCTTATAATATTGAAAAAATGATAATTTTGGTGCCTTCTTTTAGAAAGGCGCCCCCATGCGGTGGATGCATCGTCTGCTTACCGGGTTAATCCGGCACTAAATATAACTATTAATTTTAAACTTTCCACGTGGTCCCGCCTTAGCGGGTTAATCCGGCTCTAAATATAACTATTAATATTAAACTTTCCACGTGGTCCCGAAACAAAATGGTGGCCATTATAAGTACGTTTTTTTTTAATACGTATAAATGGGACGATCCAGATCGATTCTCTTTGATCATGGTTTTGTTCCAATTTAAGTTTCATAGATTGACGAAAATATTCTATAAAATTCGTCATGGTAACAAAAATATAGTTTTAATGCAACTTTTTTAAAATCAAGGTATGATTCTGAAGTATTCTAACAGATTTCGTGGTAGCATTGGAAATTTTATAGTGAAGAGATATTAAACCATTTTCACATAAAATTATCTATTCTCCTCGATGTTTTATAGCTACAAATAAAAAAAAATCCCAAAAATTACATTATAAGTTTACTAACAAGTAAGTTTTTACCACTAGTTTGTTAAATTCACCAAAATATTTTAAGATTAACTTTTATTGCTTTTCATATCCTTATCTGCAGCTTGTTGTTCCCTCTGAAATCATTTTTATTTTTAATTTATATATATATTTTCTCAAGGCATTAACTAATCCAGGAAACCTCCAAGTAACGCTAGAGGAATAGTTCATCTACATCTGCAACGAATACTCCCAGAGGCACGGAAACAAAGAAAAAAAGTTTTATCAATTTTATATGAATAATTTTTAGAACGTCGATGGAGATCCACAAATGTTTTCGGAATTTTTAACTAATAGTTTGATATACAGGGTGAAGAAACACTTCGTCTGTAAAATTTTGTGTACTGATAGGGGATTTCGAAACAAGTCGAAAATGTCTAATGAACATATGGTGTAAATGGCACTGTTTTCGAGTTTTAACACTTTAAAGCTGGCAGTCGACATCGAATCGCAAAGCGTCACGACGCATCGCGTTGCCAAGACGCGTCGTTCGCCTTCTTACTACCCGATATTGTCTGTCCACGAAAGCCGCGCGTAGCTAAGGTGGATGAGTCCAAACGCGAAAGGGAGAGTCGCAGTTCGGTATAATGACGGGTGGGAATGGTTTCGGTTTCGATTTACTTTAAGTTCTGTTAAATATACTATTTCCAACATCGAAACTAATTATTTAGCATTCGACATTACAATAAACTTCCATTCAATTTCAGTTATCTTGCGTTTGACATTCATGTGCGAAGCTGTCATCCCTATTTTGTCACTGGACTCGTTCAGTTAGGGCACGCGTACTTGCGTTGATGGTCGCGGCTAAGCTGGACGGACAAGTAGTAAATAGGAGAGCGACGCAATGCGACACGTCTTGGCAACGCGACGCATTGTGGCGCTTTGTATATTAAATGGTGATTGGCTTGATTTAAAGGATTATAACTCGAAAACGGTGCGATTTAGACCACATGTTCATTAGACATTTTCGACTTGTTTCGAGGCCCCCTATCAGTACACAAAATTTTACGACGAAGTTTTTCTTCACCCTGTATATATCACGGATTGAAAGTAAAAATATAATAAATTTTAAATATTTATCAGTGAAAAAAGATCAAATTCGGAAAAAATTGTGTACTATAGGATCAAGAAAATATTTTTACTAATTTCGTGCTCGGTTTTTGAACGCTTATACCTTGATTCTTTAAGTAAAGAGTACTAGCGGAAAAAATGTTTCTACGGAGTAATAAAAAATTATAAGCTTAAAAAAGTAAAAAAAAAACAATAGACATACTTTTATGGAAAAATTCCTTGCTCTAGCATGAAAAATACCACAAGAACTTTTTGTTACACACTTCGATACGTAGCCAACCGGAAAGGTTAATCGATAGGAACACGTTCTGTGCCTTCTTTATATAGTTTCGAAAATCCATCATGCCATATGCAGGAGGCGCAGAATATCTTCCTTTATTGATCAACATTTCAAGTTTTGCAATTTCTTATCTTATTTTTCGTCTAGTAACAACCTATTCAACTTAATAAATCAGAAGGAGGAATGTTAAATATACTGTTTACGAGAGAATACGTTTCATTTTATGTCTTACCATTTTATAGGACATACCAGATTGTTGAGAAATATTAAATTTGATGCCGCTTGTTAATTGCACAAAAGGATATTCTTAGGTAAACGAAATGGCTGTATCGTTTACCAGATGGAAAAGTAGCCTGAAAGATGTGATGCAACCATTGCTTCCAAAATGGAAGTAATGAAACAGATTCCGTCTTCAAATAATTTTTATCCAGATTTTGAATTTATTTCAGCGTGCAAACATGTCTTTGCGAGATGTAATAATAGTTTCTTCGTTACGTCACATGTTTGTAAGACAGAAAATTTTTATCCAGATTTTGAATTTATTTCAGCGTGCAAACACGTCTTTGCGAGATGTAATAATAGTTTCTTCGTTACGTCACATGTTTGTAAGACAGAAAATGACGTAATAATCACTTAACAGACGTATGATGTATTGTTACCACTCTGCGTCACCAACGATGCAAATGATGTAATGTGATATCACATTAGTTCAGTCGAACACCTGTAAAGTTTCGGTTCACTGACTGTTACGTCATGGCGTTAGACAGCAACAGACAAACATTAAGACGGACTTTATATCAAATTATGCACTAAAAAATACATTTTTTCTTACAGTATTGCTTTAAGTAATTTATTAATCAGCGATAAATTTTTTATGCAATCAATTACTTTTAATATATCGCATAAGATCTAATACCAAAACTTCTAAAACGCATGGGTATCATTAAAAAATTTGCAGAAAATAACGTAATTACTCTTTATAGAAAATAACACGTTAAATCAATCAATAAGTTTCATTATAATTAATATTTTACGCTAGGAGTACAGTATTGTAAATATTATTTTGTAAAAAGAAAAAAATATATAAAGTGTATATACAGAAAAAGTAGGTCATCTTACGGACGACGATAGCAGTTTTGCTTCAAAATATGTTTCGCAACCGGGCCCCCTTATACCGTAATGCATGGCCAGACCTATGCTATCTCGGCTTGCAAACTCCCTGCTCAGACAGATTACAAGCATTGATACGATAAAGTAAACAATATCATCTACTTAAAAAAAAAATATATATTATTACTATTTCTACAGAAAAAGTATGCATTCTGCACGCTTTTTCTGTAGAAATGGTAAGAAAGTTGAAGTTAGCATAGCATTTTTGTGCAGACGAATTATTCGTTCTTTTATTATTAGAATAATTAAAATTGTTTTTCACAATTGTTTGTGAAAATTGCAATTGTTTGTGCTTTGTGAAAAAACAATTGAATTGTTTTTTTTTTCACAAAGCACTTTAAGCGTACTTTTTGCCTTTTCGTGTTCGATTCGATAATCGATTTCGTCCATAAGTTATTTATTTACTGTTAATTAATGTCAAATCAACGTAAAATCGTATGAAATCTAATATTGGATCTAATTTTGATTTGTATAATCGATTTATAAAATATTTTAGTCGATTATCGATTGTTAGAATTAAAATAACTTATAGATGAAATCGATTATCAATTTCATCAACAAGTTATTTTAGTTCTATCAATCAATAATCGATTTCATCAACAATCTATTTTAGTTCTAACAATCGATAATCGATTTCATCAACAATCTATTTTAGTTCTAACAATCGATAATCGATTTCATCAACAATCTATTTTAGTTCTAAGAATCGATCTCATCAATAGCATATAGCATAGCATTTTTGTGCAGCAGTTTCAAAAGTATAGAATTTTCAAAATTTCTTATTACTGCCAAATTATATCGGGACCACGTAGGGCTTAAAGATAACAAATTTGATCTCATCAATAGCATAGCATAGCAGTTAGCATAGCATTTTTGTGCAGCAGTTTCAAAAGTATAGAATTTTTAAAATTTCTTATTACTGCCAAATTATATCGGGACCACGTAGGGCTTAAAGATAACAAATATATATATGTTATACAGTAGAGAATAATCTTTTAAAATTTGAATACTCTGCCATGTTTGGTTCTTGAGATATTTTACCGAAAATAGGCGAACAAAAATTGCTAATTAGATATAAACGTCACACGTTATCATATTATTGAATTATAATGCATTCCGCATACAGTTTTAGAGAATAAAAATATAAACTGTATGTATATATTTGATAAAGCGATATTTATAGAAAATATAAATTATAATAAATTAAACGATATGCTACTTAATTCATAAATAAACTGCATCCAATATTTTCTTGGAAACGTTGCAGATTGCTAGAAATGTGGACACTTCTCCTAGAATAATTTCATAATTTAAAGCTTACTGATAATACAAAAATTTCCCAAATGTTTAACATGAGCGAAAACAATGTAACTAACTACTCGCTAATTAATAATGAGGAAAAATTGATCATCTAAAAAAAGTATAAGAAGTTTATTCGAGAAGAACAATCTGACAGCACAAAAATGCAGTTTTTGTAAATTCATACGGTAAAATTCCGTTTTCTCATCAACCTTCTAATGTATAGAAGAATACCTGCATATACTCTAAGCAAGGAATTCGCAATAGAAACAAATTTAATCAAAAATTGAGTTCGATGATAACATTCTAAAATAACGAGATGCAGTTATATAGCTATGGTGTTTATCCATAAATTATTTTTTGAAAAAATTAACAAAACTTCGAGATTTTCCTATTATCATAAAAAATTATTAGTTTATAAATAATCATATTTTATAATTTAATAAGAAAAAAACATATGATAACGTGTTATGTGATATATCTTAAGTTAATCGATATCTTAATAAGTGGAAGGCATTTTTTTGTGCACAATACCAAAATTAGTCATATCGTAACTTTTTCTTCGTATAATCTCTATTTTTAATGTTTTTGTATTAATCATTTCCTCTTCTGTAGAATCCACCCATATAAAATATGAAAAGGAAAAAATGGGAAATACAAACGACCAGGAATTACCTATACCTATACAATGAATGATAAAAATTTACCTAGGTTTTTCAGCTATCACGTTATTGGTTTGTTTTTAATTATGCACCGCCAATAAAAACGTTACGTACCAACGACGGTAACAGCTAAACAAATATCAAGGTTAGACGGAAAAAATAAAAAAAAGAAATCAAGATTAAAGATTGACGGTGATATCGGTGAAGAAAGTTGTTCCAAAATAATTTATTACAATTCTTTCATTGTTTTTTTTTTTAATTTAAAACTCTCTCTAGGAATTGCTACTCTTTAAACAGTTATATCCTCTTTCTATGAATGACAGAAAATGCAAAAATTTTGAGTATCCCAACTTAGATTTATTCGTTCTTTTATTATTAAAATAAATAACGTTTTTTTCACAAAGCACTTTAAGCGTACTTTTGTCTTTTCGTGTTCGATTCGATAATCGATTTCGTCCATAAGTTATTTATTTACTATTAAGTAATGTCAAATCAACGTAAAATCTAATATTGAATCTAATTTTGATTTGTATAATCGATTTATAAAATATTTTAGTCGATTATCGATTGTTAGAATTAAAATAACTTCATAGATGAAATCGATTTCATCAACAAGTTATTTTAGTTCTAACAATCGATAATCGATTTCATCAATAATCTTAGTTCTAAGAATCGATATCACCAACAAGTTATTTTAGTTCTAAGAATCGATAATCGATTTCATCAATAATCTATTTTAGTTCTAAGAATCGATAATCGACTTCATCAGGCAAATTATTTTAATTCTAACAATCAATAATTGGCGTTATTTAAAAACTAAAATATCGATAATCGATATTTTAGTTTTAAATAACGTCAAGTCATCATAAACGTGATAGAAATCTGTCATTGAATCTAAGTTTTTACAATCGATTTATGGACTATTTTAGCCGGAAATTTGTATTTACACATTATCTTCGAGCGATTTTCTTCTACCTATCGAATAATTTAAACAACCATCGACCGTTTTGGAGTGTTGTCAATCGTAGTTGCTAGCCAGTATCGATGAGTGGGTTGTTTAGATTCTTGAATAAATATGATTCCCGTCGTATCATATATATATATATATATACAGTACCTGAACCTGAAATGCTCACGAATGTTGTAAATGTTTGCAGTCCTTCAGAAATCCTTGCGAAACAAGATTATATTATCTAGTACAAACCATAAATCTACTTGCTTCTTCGGCTATTTTTTTTTTTTTTTAGTCGAAATTCTCATATTTAAAACTTTAAAAATAGTTCCGATAGATCTTTTATTTCCATGGCGTAAATTCATCAAAGGCATGTTTACTTTCGTCATTTAATCAAATGATGCGAAGAGAAAACGTCAATAACCATTTTAATCAATTAATATGAGGTAAACAGTAATTATCTCGTTTTTTTAAAATAAATTATGTTGTTTACGATATTATTTATCATTTTTTTATACGGTAGAATTCAACAAAATGACACGAAACTAGAAAAAATGATGTAAAAAATGAAAAAAACATCACGCACGTAACCTCCATTTATCTGACTTAGTGGCGCCATCTTACAGTAGAATATTATCACCACGGGTAATTTAAATTATAATAAAATAATAAAAATAATTTTCATTTTCGATGATCAAAACTAATCTTTATCAATCACTTGTAATCTAAATACAGTTTACTGTGACAGCAATAGTTTGTCTAGTTAGTGCTCCATTGACATATCTTTACACAAAGATTCGTTTTAATGTCTCTTAAATCGGAATTTAGGGGATGAGTTCAAGGTTCCATCGGGAACAACTTCCACCGTTTTCTAATGCGATGACAATAGATGTCCAAGGTCAGAAATATCGTTTCAGGGTCAATGTAACATTGAATTGGGAAGGCAGTTGACCCAATGAAGCAGGGACATTTTATTATGACGTCAGTTATCCGAAGAAACCAATCTTTCCTTCTTTTTCTTATCTAATAATAGGCAGTTCTCACGGTATCTCATCCTAAACTCCACTAAAAAAAGAAAGAAAACTGTTAGATTCCATTCATACATTATGTTTCCATAATTAGAGCACAGAAATTATGATGAACTGTATTACACACGTAACACTTAAGGCGGTTTCACATAGATAGCGACAGCGATTTGCTATGCGTTAAAATCGGCGAGTTGAGTTTTGAGGGAAAAGCAGCGACTTATCACATAAAATGCGAATTTTTTTAGCTACAACTCTCTCTTCTCAGCTGGCAATGAGGTTCTAGAATTGAATTAACATGTCGAAATATAAGTAGTTACTTTGTCCATTTCAAGTTTCTTTTTGTTCTGTTATGTCGCCGTAATTGCTTTGAAATAATCTTAAATTTGTTAAACTATAAAGTTCCCTATGTGGCGAAATCTAAGATGGAGTCACTGTTCTTCAAAAATCGCTGATTTTCAGCGAAAATATCCAGTCGGGTTGGATATAAGAGATAATGTCTTTTCTCGCCAAATTCTAGCTTTTTTGCGATTATCGCAGAGATATGCGGTAACATCGTCATGTGCGACAAAATAACAACAATAATCGCATATTTCTTCTCGCTTCTCGCAAATCACTGGCTATATAAACCGCCTTTAGTTACGTGTGTTAAGAATATTAAGTTCAAAAATGTATCTGTTAAAATTTTAGATATGCACATAATGCAACAAATTCGACAGTTTTCTCTTTAACATTAGAGTAATTTTCTCTGTAATATGTCAGATTATATATACTTAGTCAATCTCAGTTAAGCGATTTAATGTTATCATCTCTCCCGACAAAGGAAAAAAAAAAACTGTAAATGTATATAAACAAGCAATCGGTTAGATCGTAATTTAGATACCATTAATCTTTTACAGTGAATAAACTTAAGTAAAATTGAATAATAGTGAATAATGTTTACTTTATCCGGTGAATAACGCAACAGCACATCAAACTTGTCTCATAATTTCTGTTTAAAGAACGTTATGGATATTCTGTCATTCAGTTTATCTTCTGTTCATCTAGCGCCATTTTGTTTAAACTTTTAGTAGATTTTAACTCTCGATCTCTTTATAACGTAGATATAATTTGTCCCAATGGCAACTATCTTAAAAAAAAATCAAGCTAGCATGTTAAAATGGTAAACTGAGCTAAGTTTTCGGTGATATATTAATACAGAATCTGTCATTCTCTTCAAATGTAAATATTTATTTTTTAAATAAATGTCTGATGGAGATCGAATATCGCATGTAATAAATAATCGTACTATAGAATTGTGATATCGACATAGTTAACATTGTGAATCAATAGTACTGTAGCAACTAATTTTTCGTTGATTAATAAAGGAAGTATACTTGACAAAACATTACTTTAATGGTACAATTGTCGCCTTACCGAAGCACGGCGAAAGTGGTACACATCGAAAGCAGGGCTGAAACACGCAAAAAATGGTCAAAGATCAAACGTTTACGAGATCGAGACCTGCAAAGTTCCGTTTATTGCAAATGGCGCGTGGTTTGGCGTTGTGCCTGGCGTCGCTGCGATCTGCCTCGCGACGCGTCCAATTACCATGCTCCACTACCTATGCTGCCTAGATGCCTCTGTATCTCGCACCTTATTCTGTAGTATATTCTGATAATTTAATATCTTCTGGTCTCGAAAATATTATTGTAATATATAAACAATAATATTTTTAATTAATTGAATATATTAATAATAAATTCATAAACGTCATGTAAATAAAAAGAAAACTATGTACAATTATAGAGCTTAAACTATTGTTTCAGTTGTTAAGCGAAACTTCGATTCTTAGAAAAAAAAAAATGCATCACTTTTTGGCAGAATTTGATCTTGAAAACTTCGATTTTCTCTTGAATAATAGTAGACACATGCTTTCATTAGTATGAAACTATCATGAAAAATATCAGATATTAGCGCCATCTGCCGGGAAAATTTGTAGGGATTTCTAAAAATTCTTATTTTTCTTTTATTTTTAACCATGAATATTGCATGCTATATTCACTGGTTCTCTATAAAATATTTAAGAATAATAAATATAATAATCAATAAAAACAAGTTAAAAATTTTTTTCGTAAATAAATTTGTAACAATTTCAAAAAATCCATTTAAGAAACGATGAGTTATGGAATATTAATTCTTTGATTTTGGAAATAATAAAATTCTGCGCTATCCTTTAAACAGTTAATATAATTTAAGACTTTTTTTTGTTTCTTTACCATAAAACTGCTACAGGATAATTCATTCAAGTTTCCCATTTTGAAAATCTTCATAATAATCTTACAAGATTATTATGAAGATTTTCAAAATAATCTCACAAGGTGATGAAAATTAGAAATATTTAAATTAATATAGAAATTTTTCTTCTGTATTTTCAGTTATTTATGCATTTAGTAATGGTTTTCAATATTTAGTACATTATACTATTAAAATATCGTATTTAAAATTTCTAATAAGTGTACAGAATAGCTGTAGCTTTTAACATTATATGAAAAATTAGAAATTAATTCCTAGTTTCCAGTTTTTTTTTCTTTTTTCAAATTTCAGTTCGGTCCGTTGATCCTTATCCTTGAACTTTCTGTTGACTCTTAGTGTATAGGTAGATCATGATGGACTCGTAATTAATGTGGGAGTATGTTGTTCTTCGAATTTGTTTTGAAGTATTAAATCTTCAACTGAACAAACAAACAAAAAAGTTTTCAGAAGAATCATTGCTCCTATATTCCGAGTCTAATTCTTTAGAAAAAAAATATCAAGGAGTTTACAAGGAATTACAAGTTTATAAGTGTCTTTTCCAGAACTCAAAAATTATGTTTGGTTAGGTTAGTGTTATTACGCCGCCATATCTTCATGGGATATTCTTTATCTGGCGGCGGCCATTTATAGCTCCCATCACAGGCTGGCCAGCACCCATGATGGGGTCAACCGGATGGTTGAAGGATGGGGTTCAACAGGCCGGGCTCGGACCTCTCCTGAAAAATTGGAGGAGTGGGACCCGGATTTGAACCCGGATCCTCCAGGGTGGTAAGCCGAAGCTTTACCACGCGGCCATCCGGCCGACAAAATTTATGTTTGGAATCCCTAGAAAAATTTTTTAATAAAGAAGTGAGTCGGCCGGATTGACCGCGTGGAAACTCTTCGCTTTCTATTCTGGAGGACCCGGATTCGATTCTCGGGCCCACTTCTTGAAAATGTTTTTAATGGAGTCCGGGCCTGGCCCATCGATCCCCGTCCTCCACAATCAAGTTGAACCCTCTGCAGAAATGGGCAGCTTGTGAAAGGGCTTGTTTTGCCCCGTCACATAGTATTCTTAGAGAATGGAATGTGGCGTCATCTGTTTCGGATTCGATTCTCGGGCCCACTTCTTGAAAATGTTTTTAATGGGGTCCGGGCCTGGCCCATCGATCCCCGTCTTCCACAATCAAGTTGAACCTTCTGCAGAGATGGGCAGCTTGTGGAAGGGCTTGTTTTGCCCCGTCACATAGTATTCTTAGAGAATGGAATGTGGCGTCATATGTTGAAAAAAAAGAAGTGATCTTTATGTTCATTTCTTTAGATGATTCATCACAAATATAAACAGCTCGTTATGAAAGTCTAAAATGTTCATAATTTAATATCTGTTAAGATGGAACACGATATTTAAAAACTATTACACCCATATTTCAATCTTCCGGTTGACCCCACCATGGGTTTTGGCAAGTTTGTAGTATGCTCTAAAAGTGGGCACCATCAAAAATATTCTTTGCGAAATCTGGTGGCATAATTAAAATTAGCCTAACCTATAAAAGATTTTATAAAACAACAAGCAATTCTGGAAAGAACTAATCGTCTAATTTCCAAGCATATTCTTTATTTTAGAATAATTAAAGGTTCGGTATTACAATACATCATCAATACTTTACAAAATCATTTTTAATATCAAAATCTGTTTGTTAAATACCATAGCATTCTGTTAAAGACTCTCATATTACAGATAAATCTCAGAAGTTTATACGTCCGCCCTTTTTAAACAATTGAACCTATGTGGCTATGTAATTCGATGTCAAGTAGAATTACTGAATCCGGAGTGTTTTCTAAAACTAGAGTTGACGAGCTAATACTAAGGTAAAAAACTCGGGAAAGTATAAATGATATTAAGCGATTTTGTGTGTTTTGTGATCTGAGTTTTTTTGGAATGATATAGAAAGTTGTGCTCTAAAAGTGGGTGCCATCAAAAATATTCTTTGCGAAATCTGGTGGCATAATTAAAATTAACCTAACCTATAAAAGATTTTATAAAACAGTAAGCAATTCAACTAATCGTCTAATTTCGAAGCATATTCTTTATTTTAGAATAATTAAAGGTTCGGTATTACAATACATCATCAATACTGTCACAAAATCATTTTTAATATCAAAATCTGTTTGTTAAATACCATAGCATTCTGTTAAAAGACTCTCATATTACAGATAAATCTCAGAAGTTTATACGTCCGCCATTTTTAAACAATTGAACCTATGTGGCTATGTAATTCGGTGTCAAGTAGAATTACTGAATCCCGAGTGTTTTCTAAAACTAGAGTTGACAAGCTAAAAAAACTCGGGAAAGTATAAACGATATTAAGCGATTTTGTGTGTTTTGTGATCTGAGTTTTTTTGGAATGATATAGAAAGTAATATTTGACTACAAGATAAACTATAAATTGTAATGTATGATTTGCCAATTGAAACCATGAGTATTGTAGATTCTTTACCTTGTTATATTAATAGAAAGGTCTTTGTTTGAATGAGGTTAGAAGCTAATATTTGGAAACTGTAGCAGTTGCCTAATATCGGATATCAGAAGATCCTGCAACCAATTTTTCCTCGGATGAAGCTACTCTTGTGTCTGTTGAAGAAGAAGATGGCCATGTAGATGAGCAATGCATATACTGCACTGCAGTTACAGTTCCGATAAATCAGGAGAGCAATGGATTCGATGTAATAAGTGTTGTTTCTGAGTTTATGAATTATATTCCGGGATTGAAATATGCCAATTGAAACCATGAGTATTGTAGATTCCTTACCATATTATATTAATAGAAAGGTCTTTGTTTGAATGAGGTTAGAAGCTAATATTTGGAAACTGTAGCAGTTGCCTAATATCGGATATCAGAAGATCCTGCAACCAATTTTTCCTCGGATGAAGCTACTCTTGTGTCTGTTGAAGAAGAAGATGGCAATGTAGATGAGCATATACTGCACTGCAGTTACAGTTCCGATAAATCAAAAGAGTAATGGATTCGATGTAATAAGTGTTGTTTCTGAGTTTATGAATTATATTCCGGGATTGAAATAGATGATTAGAAATCCTATGTTTATGACATTTGCAGGCCTAACTAAAGATATGGAATATTTTCTGTCCTGTTATAGGCACATTCCATTATTTATTAATAAATATAGGTTAATATGTTATTTACCTTCTTTTCCTATTGAAATGTACCATTATGATTAGAAGCCCCTCCATTACTATCATGATTCCGTCTAAATTTCGTTATCTATTCTGGTTAGTCTTGATTTTGCTTTAAAAATAAATGGATAACATTGCCAAATATAGGATGAACAAAACTAATTATGTACAAATTTTGGCATATAAAATGCTGTTTTTCACTGATAAACTTGCTATAATAAAAAGTATCCGATATTTGGTTCCTTTTTCTTACTATCTGATAATAAAGGCATAATTATTAAAATTATTTCCAAATAAAATTTTAAAAAATATTTAAAACCAAAACGATTAAAACTCTCTAATGCAGTAAAATAAGAGAAAGAACTTTACTAAAATGATTCAAAAGTAAGTTCATAGTTGCAAAGATCTTAAATTGATTAGTCTTCATCTGTTAACAAAAATTGGCAAATAAAAACTATCCAACTGTATCTTACAAGTTTAACAGAATCTTTCTGACTATTTTCTTTCTCTTATTTCTACAATAGCTTAATTGTAAATACTGGAAAACTGATTTGATGTTGTGAAATCATGGAGTTTGCTACAGATCCTAAATATTGTGCAGTAAAATAAGAGAAAGAACTTTACTAAAATGATTCAAAAGTAAGTTCATAGTTGCAAAGATCTTAAACTGATTAGTCTACATCTGTTAACAAAAATTGGCAAAAAAAACTATCCAACTGTATCTTACAAGTTTAACAGAATCTTTTTGACTATTTTCTTTTTCTTATTTCTACAATAGTTTAATTGTAAATACTGGAAAACTGATTTGATGTTGTGAAATCATGGAGTTTGCTACAGATTTAATCGATCCATGTTTGTTGTTAAAATTATAAGAATAATTAGAGTATTTAATTTAATAAAAATAACAATAAATATTTCGTAATCACCATTTCCATACAAGCGTTTCACGGGATATCATTTATTGAGCAACAGAAAATTGTTTACAATTTTAAAAAGTCTCTGAACGAATAAATTTAAAAAGATTTTTAAAACACCAAAGCTCGAACTTATTTAAAACACTCAGTTTCGATCACCTGAATTGCGAGTTTTTTGGATCGAGCAGACTCGAGCCAGTAATTTTCTGTTGCTCAATAAATGATGTTTACAATTTTAAAAGGTCTCTGAACGAATAAATTTAAAGAGATTTTTAAAACACCAAAGCTCGAACTTATTTAAAACACACTCAGTTTCGATCACCTGAATTGCGAGTTTTTTGGATCGAGCAGACTCGAGCCAGTAACTTTAAGCGTCAAAGTTATCTTTGATGGCAAAATTATTAACAAATTTCATGAAAATATAGTACAATTGTTAAAGAAATAATAGTAAAAGCCATACTGGATCGTCTGCTCCAATGGTTAGTTGGCAGCACAAATGTAGCCGCTGGCAGCCATATTGGTGCAACTCCATGTGCACTTAATACAACATTTCTTGCTACGGTCGGTCCTCGATTTTCTTATTTGATTCCCGAAATATGTACGAAAGTTAAAATGTACGTAAGTAGAGCACCGGTAGTGCGGTCGGCAGTGTGTATATTTATACGAATCAACTTAAGCCCTCGAGCCAGTAACTTTAAGCGTCAAAGTTATCTTTGATGGCAAAATTATTAACAAATTTCATGAAAATATAGTACAATTGTTAAAGAAATAATAGTAAAAGCCATACTGGATCGTCTGCTCCAATGGTTAGTTGGCAGCACAAATGTAGCCGCTGGCAGCCATATTGGTGCAACTCCATGTGCACTTAATACAACATTTCTTGCTACGGTCGGTCCTCGATTTTCTTATTTAATTGATTCCCGAAATATATACGAAAGTTAAAATGTACCTAAGTAGAGCACCGGTAGTGCGGTCGGCAGTGTGTATATTTATACGAATCAACTTAAGCCATATTTGCCATTTCCATAATTTCGCTTCCGATTAAGCTAGTAAAACGAAAACTGCATATGTTGTTAAGCTTTATTCCCTCACTACCCTGTAAAAATTTCAAGCTTTAATATCAAAGTGTCTAACAGATAGAGACCCCAGAAAATCGCAAATTTGGACACTGACTCAATCATTAAAATTATATAGTGCTTCCCGTAGACGTAGAGAGTTGAAATTTAGCACAAGTATAGGTCTTAGGATACAAATAAAATAAAAATTCTGAAAATGCCAATTTTCCAATTATTTTGTGATTTATTGTTTATTTCACCCGAAACGATGGAGCGCGTCGCATCTGGCAGTGCGGCATCGCCTATACAAGTGGATGATCGGTTAACGAACATAATCCGTTCCAACACAATGTTCGTTATCCGAATTGTTCGTTAAATTTCTTGTTGTAAATACTACCCTTTTTCCTAAAGTTTTTTCTATATTTTTTTCTATGTTTTAATATCACGCACTACTTAATTCTCCTGGATCTACAAAAGAAAACAGGCAATTAAACCTTGATAGGTTTAATTGCCTGTTTTCTTTTTTTATTATATAGAGATTCTTCCCACTTTCCTATTTGTGGATTTTCCTGTGTCTTAATAATTTTGTGCCATCCCAATTTATGTGTAGATTACTATTTAATGCCCTTTGTGCCAAAGTAGTAGTAGGTTTTCTCTTTTTCTATGTCATATTTATGTTCTAAAATTCTTTTAGGCAGTGTGCGTGAGTTTTTTTATTATGTAGAGATTCTTCCCACTTTCCTATTTGTGGATTTTCCTGTGTCTTAATTATTTTGTGCCATCCCAATTTGTGTAGATTACTATTTAATGCCCTTTGTGCCAAAGTAGTAGTAGTTTTTCTCTTTTTCTATGTCATATTTATGTTCTAAAATTCTTTTAGGCAGTGTGCGTGAGGTGTACCCTATATAAAGTTGTTCTTGTTGTAAGTCCATGTCCTTAAATTTGATTTAATACACACTCGGAATTTGATTTTTATCTGTCTGATCTTTATCATTCCTCAAACAATTGAACACTGTTTCTTCTTGTAAATACTACCCTTTTTCCTAAAGTTTTTTCTATATTTTTTTCTATGTTTTAATATGAGTGGGTATGATATAATTATTTTCATGTATTTTAATAAATTTAGGTTTATAGATATTATGCATTGAATTTTTTTTTATAAATATGCAAAGTTTTTTATGTCAGATATTTAAGTAATAGATTTATTATCTATTGGTTAGATTGAAATACAGTATTTTATAAAATGATGAAATAAAATTTTTAATAAAACAATAGTAAAACTTTGTTTTTTATTGTTTTTCAAAAATCAATCATGATTTCTACTACAGTGGGTGATTGGTTAATGAACTGTTTGGATAATGAACACTTTCACAAAAGATTTTTATGTTCGTATAATGAACACATGTTCGGTTAACAAACACATCACAGAACAAACTGTGGGACTCGCAGACTGATGGAATGACAGGTCGACCGGATGGCCTTGTGGTAAAGCTATGGCTTACCATCCTGGAAGATCCAGGTCCCACTCCTCCAATTTTTCAGGAGGGGTCCGGGCCTGGCCCATTGAACCTCATCCTTCAACCATCCAGTTGACCCCATCATGGGGGTTGGCCAGCCTGTGATGAGCTCTATAACTGGCTGCCGCCAGATAAAAATATCCTCATGGCGGCTTAACTAATCTAACTGAATGACAGGCTTAGGCCATGCATGTTGGTGGACTTACGGGTAAGAATGGGAGAACAGTAGTTTTTTTTCTGATTTAAAATGAATTTGGAGACAACTTAACACAAATCAAAGATTTATTACAGAAGGTAAGTGAAATATTTTATAATGTTTTGTTATTAGAATGGCATCCATACCAGGTTGAGGTCAATAGGCTTGGGGATCTCTACAACGACAATGCTATTAATCACTTTTGAAAAATCCCGAAGAGAAAAAAGTAATCGAAATTGGACAGATTCTTTAATGGAAAATAAACATAATTGATTAAAATGCTAGCCTATATATGTATATATTATTGTTATTAGATATAAATAAACGTAGTAAGAAATTATATAATTTTGTATTTATTTTTTTTTTTTTGCATCTCCAGAATGAATTTAATTAAATTCCCATAAAAACCTATGGTAAATCGATGATCGGTTAATGAACAAAGGAGACGAACATTGTCTTTGAATGGATTATGTTCATTAACCGATCACCCACTGTATATTGTTTTTTTCTTTGGTTATCAAATGCTTTTGGAATATAACAAGTGATTTCTAAATTTTTAGATAGAATACTTCTAAAAAAAATTTGAAAATATATTTAAAAAATCTAAAAATAAAATTAAAAATGCCTATGAATATCATATATGTCTTACTCTGTTTGTTTTATTTGGATTTCTAAATTAAATTAAGGCATTATCATAATGCTCTATCTGTTTGTGCATCTGCATGTTTTACAAATTAATTTTTCAAGTATTTAGTTAATTTTTAATTAAATTTAGTGAAGTGATCACATTATTGAAAATAATTTTTGATGCCAACTTTTTAATCTCTTTATCTTTAATCAATATAAAATATTATTATTATGTCTTACTCTGTTTGTTTTATTTGGATTTCTAAATTAAATTTATTTGTTGTTATTTTAGTTAAATTTTACATTTACTGAATCATTATGGATTATTTTTGCCAAATTTATTTTTGTAAAATTTAGAATTTTCCCTTTATTTCAGTCTATAAATTCATAATGCTCTATCTGTTTGTGCATCTGCATGTTTTACAATTAATTTTTCAAGTATTTAGTTAATTTTTAATTAAATTTAGTAAAGTGATCACATTATTGAAAATGATTTTTGATGCCAACTTTTTAATCTCTTTATCTTTAATCAATATAAAATATTATTATTATATAAAATTTCAGTATGCTGCATTTTTGCTAACATGAATATTTTTACAGCTTTATAAGCAGGAATATTAATATATCTTTATAAATTACACTCAAATTTTATAATACACACCAAATTAACTGAATAAAAAGTGTGTAAAATAAAATTTGAGTGTAATTTATAAAGATATATTAATACTTCTGCTTATAAAGCTGTAAAAATATCGTATAAAATGATATATTGTATATGTAAAGAAAGTAGATTTGTTCTTTCCTGAAGATTTTTTATTAAGTCCTTAACATACTAAATTTTTTTGATATACTGTATTTATTTTTCAAAAAATTCTATGTAATAATGCTAATATGGAAAATTGGTTTAGCAGTTTTAGCTTTATTATATTTTAAAGCTTATGTATATAATTAATTTTGACTAAATAAATTCTAGTTTCTTTAATTTTAAGCTTTTTTTATTCTAAATTTTCATAATCCAAATTAGAAATTGTCTACAGAATTGAGCCGTTTATTTTGAAAGTGGCTTAAGTCCATTTGTTTTTAAATCGAGATATTTAAAGATTCAAGTCTGAATCAATTTAAAAATATTGGTTACTGATAACATGGTAGTGTATTGTTTTAGAGTTTAGAAAAATGTATAATTTACTGAACCAATCAGTTTAATAAACATTACTTAAAAAGTAGGATGTTTTCGGTGGCCTAAATGGACTTTTAGTATCTGATAAGATGACATCATAACAGAATCTACATGGCCATCAGATTCAATTTTCATGGGTGATTCACACCCATGAAAATTGAAATAAGAAGTGTATTCAGGTAAAAATAATCTTCAAGGGGCTGATAGAATATAGTCTGGAGCAGTGTCTGCCAAACTTTTTTACTTCAGGGCACACTGAAGCAGGGGAATTTGTTTCGCGGCACTGATAGAATATAGTCTGGAGCAGTGTCTGTCAAACTTTTTTACTTCAGGGCACACTGAAGCAGGGGAATTTGTTTCGCGGCATACCAAATAAAAATAAAAATAAAAAATTATTAATATGAATCAAATTTTATTATTATTAT
>AYEL01072432.1:0-50396 GCA_000484575.1 Olivierus martensii
GCTCCGCAAATCAGAGAGAAATTTAACAAAGGGCTGGCGCGAACCCCCTAAAGCTCATTAATTATTTTGGCCCTGCGACTTGAAGGCATCGTAGAGCCAAAAGAGCTAATAAACTAAGTGAATAAGTCGCGGATTATCCGCATCACTTTTACTAACTATATATTTAAAAAAATTATCGGAAACTAATCACAAAATAATACTTAAAACAGGCATATAAACTTAAAATAACACAAAGATAAATAAATTATACAAAAATCATTCATTTTATTGCAATTTTAAATATTTCTTTGTTGTAGATTGATTTTGGCCACCCCTGATCATGTAGATTCATAGATGGAGTGAATTTTATGATTGAGAAACGCACTATATTAAATATTTTTAAATCTTTCGCGGCACACAGTTTGGCAGACATTGGTCTGGAGGTAGAATGCTTCAGATAGTGGTGAAGATTAACATTGGAAAAATATTTTAAGGGAGCCACTTTCAAAATTAATGAAATGACATTTTTAATTTTTGAAAAAGCGTAAGTACCGACCTGTTGGCCACCCCTGATCATGTAGATTCGTAGATGGAGTGAATTTTATGATTGAGAAACGCACTCTATTAAATATTTTTAAATCTTTCGCGGCACACAGTTTGGCAGACATTGGTCTGGAGGTAGAATGCTTCAGATAGTGGTGAAGACTAACAGCCATTAACATTGGAAAAATATTTTGAGGGAGCCACTTTCAAAATTAATGAAATGACATTTTTAATTTTTGAAAAAGCGTAAGTCCCTTGAAAAGAAATATAATAGCTTTAAATAAATAAAATAAACTACAATTTTGTATTATAAAAATAGAACATTTATTCACTTTCAATAGAATTATACAATCAAATTATAAAACTCAGGAAATAAAAAAAATTCTGCGAATTCGTATCCTAAAAATTTCTTAGCAATATTGTCAAAGTATGATTATGATTTATGACACTCAAGGCATGTGTTTTTCTTGGAATAAATAAATAAGCAAAAAAAAAAAAATAAGTGGCTCGCAAATCAGAGACAAATTTAACAAAGGGCTGGCGCGAACCCCCTAAAGCTCATTAATTATTTTGGCCCTGCGACTTGAAGGCATCGCAGAGCTAAAAGAGCTAATAAACTAAGTGAATAAGTCTCGGATTATCCGCATCACTTTTACTAACTATATAGTTAAAAAAATTATCGGAAACTAATCACAAAATAATATTTAAAACAGGCATATAAACTTAAAATAACACAAAGATCAATAAATTGTACAAAAATCATTCATTTTATTGCAATTTTAAATATTTCTTTGTTGTAGACGCCGCCATTTTATAAAGTAAGCAGATTTATGATGAGGTTTATGTACAGCCCAAAATAAATATATGGTTTTTATCCCATTCAGCGGTTCGCGAGAGAAACAATGATGTTTAATAACATTTAAAATTCATTAATTGATTATTTATTGCTATGAGAAGCATTTTTGTATTTGCGAACTCTAGCTTTCAAACGTGGACTTAGCCACTTTCAAAATAAATTTTTTTACCTTCCGTTCTTTAGCTAATTTTCTATTAACAAAATCTCAGTGAATTTGTACACAGAGCTAAAAGAGCTAATAAACTAAGTGAATAAGTCTCGGATTATCCGCATCACTTTTACTAACTATATAGTTAAAAAAATTATCGGAAACTAATCACAAAATAATATTTAAAACAGGCATATAAACTTAAAATAACACAAAGATCAATAAATTGTACAAAAATCATTCATTTTATTGCAATTTTAAATATTTCTTTGTTGTAGACGCCGCCATTTTATAAAGTAAGCAGATTTATGATGAGGTTTATGTACAGCCCAAAATAAATATATGGTTTTTATCCCATTCAGCGGTTCGCGAGAGAAACAATGATGTTTAATAACATTTAAAATTCATTAATTGATTATTTATTGCTATGAGAAGCATTTTTGTATTTGCGAACTCTAGCTTTCAAACGTGGACTTAAGCCATTTTCAAAATAAAATTTTTTACCTTCCGTTCTTTAGCTAATTTTCTATTAACAAAATCTCAGTGAATTTGTACATATTAGCTATAAATTGTTTAAAAATTTAAAGATCACGTAGAATTATAACTATTATAAACATAAATTTTATTTATTTTTTTTTAAATTGACTTAAGCCACTTTCAAAATAAACGGTTCAATTAATTATATTAAAATGTTGAACAAATTGTTTTTGTTAGAAATGCTGAAATTGTGATACAGAACAAATAATTTGTTTTGTATAAAGATAACTCATTTTTCATCATCTAAGGCAGTTATATGATTTATGATATTAAGAAAATAACAGGGAAGCAAATGATATCCTATCATTTCCTTAATTAGTATAATTTTGGAGCAATCTTCAATCTGCAGTAGTTTGGTAATAGATTTTGATTAATGATATAAATCATATTACAATGAATTAGCAAATATTGATTATTGAAAAACTGTAGTGCAATTTTTTAATTCAAAATTTAAATTATAAGTAAATATTTTTATCGTTTATAACAATAACTACTATAAATATATTATTTGCAATTTTTTGTACTTTTAAAAATAATAATAATTTAACTTATAAAAGTTTTATTTAAATTTTTAAATCAGAAATAACAAATTATATTTTCGATTTTAGCTGATTTCAAACTACAAAAAATGAAATGGCATCCTGAAGGCAATAAATTATTATTAATTAGCAGAGATACTATTTGTTTTGGTGTATTAATGTCTTAGTCGACATTATTTCAGAATGTATGTAATGATTAATGCAAAAAATAATAAATAAATAATGTTTTATAATAATAAAAGCATTTGCACTTGTAGTTTTAAAAAAATCAGAAACTTATTTTTAAAACTCAGTTGTAAAAATATTTTTTAATCACTTGTTTCAAAACTAAAGTGACCAGCGTCCCGGGTTTTGCGAGACTGTCCCGGATTTGAGTTGTTTGTCCCGCAATGAAAACTGTCCCGGATTGGATATGTAACGTTTTTAACATTTTCGCAATGTACATAGTTGCTATTTCATCTACTTCATACTAGATAACGTTGTCATTAACTAGCAATAAATCTTTCTACTTATATGTTACAAGTATTGAAGATAATAAAAATATTATTATGGAGGTTGTTACAGAAATAACCGGTTTAATTCTACTTTATACTAGATAACGTTATTGTCATTAACTGACAATAAATCTTTCTAGTTATATGTTACAAGTATTGAAGATAATAAAAATATTATTATGGAGGTTACAGAAATAACCGGTTTAAATTTCATATTAAAAGAAAAAAATGCAGCCGAACGTAGAAACGTTGAAAGCAATATTACAAGTTAAGTGTAGAAACGTAGAAGCGTTGAAAGCAATATTACAAGTTAAGTGCAATTTTTCCAATTTATAAGAATAGTTCAAGTAATGAAGATTTGTTAAAAATTTCACTCTGCGAAAAAATACATATAAATAATGTAATTATTTATTTATTTAATTTTCTTATATTGATAGTTGTACTGTCCATCCAGCTTAGCCGCGACCATCGACGCAAGTACGCGTGCGCTAACTGAAATCCAACTTAGCCGCGACCATCGACGCAAGTACGCGTGCGCTAACTGAACGAGTCCAGTGAGTCAGTGACAAAATAGGGATGACATCCTCGCATATGGATGTTTTCAAATGCAAGATTACTAAAGTAAATAGAAAAAGATAAGCGAAAACACTAAGATGATTTAAAAAATAGAAATCTGCAAAGAAAAGTAAACCGAAACCATTTCCACCTGTCATTATACCGACTGCGATTCTCCTTTTCGCGTTTGGACTCATCCACCTTAGGCGTGGTTTTTGTGGACGGACAGTATCTATATTTTTGATATTTCTTATATTGAGACTGTTATTTTCTGTGACAGCGATTCTCCCTTTCGCGTTTGGACTCATCCACCTTAGCTAGGCGTGGTTTTCGTGGACGGACAGTATCTATATTTTTGATATTTCTTATATTGAGACTGTTATTTTCTGTGTAGTTAATTTTTTTATGATGAAAAGAATGTACTTTAATTTTTTTTATTAATTTATTAGAAGTAAGTTTTTTATAATTTTTATATTAATAAACGCATAAAAGATAGATCCAAGATATTTTAATAACGCACAAATAAATAAACTAAGAAATTGGTGTCCTCACGAATGTGTTAAGCGTTTTGTTTTTATTTTTATTTCGACACGTCCCGCATTCCAACATAAAATATCTGGTCGTTTTATTCAAAACGAAAACTAGAATATATATATTTGAAATAAAAATTATATATATTTTAAAGTGCAGTCAAAGCCAGTTATTAGGAAGTCTGCTATAAGGGAAATTCGGATATAAGGGACAAACGCGTCCGGTTCCGGCGAAAAACCCATGCTTTTTGTGTATTTTTCGACGGATATAGTGGATTCGGAAATAATGGAAAATTCGGCTATAAAGGAGATAATTTTTGTCATTACTTCTAATAAATTAATAAAAAAATTAGTTTTTTATATTAATAAACGCATAAAAGATAGATCCAAGATATTTTAATAACGCACAAATAAAACCTGTGGCGGGCCCGCATATGGACTCGGACCACCCAGCGGACTCGTTCGCTTCTTTTCGCCTTTCTCGTTTGCGCTTTTCGGGGGAAAGTTTCCATAACATAACCCCCATTCGGGTTCGGGGCAAAAAAAAAACTCCATATTATACTAGAGAAGTTATACTCCGCCTTTTGATTGTTGGCAGGGTGTGTGTGAGAGAGTGAGTTGACTTTTTCTGGCAGGCACGCCCGCTGCGCACCAAATTCGTACCATTTTCATATTGATGCGCTTTTTGGGGGACAAGTTTCCATAACATAACCCCCATTCGGGTTCGGGGGGGGGAAAACTCCATATTATACTAGAGAAGAAGATATACTCCGGCCTTTGTTGGCAGGGTGTGTGTGTGAGAGAGAGAGTTGACTTTTTCTGGCAGGCACGCCCGCTGCGCACCAAATTCGTACCATTTTCATATTCGAAGGAAAAAGCAATAGCTATAACCTCCATACTAGTTGGTGAAGAATATATACTCCACCCCCTGTGGGTAAGGGGTTAGAATATACCCAGCGTTTGACTGTGGGTATATTCTAGTCTAGAGCTCTGCTCATCAGAATCTAGTATTAATTATTTCCCATTTTATGTATATCGCAGATACAAGATTCATAATCGGTAATCGAATAATTACACAACTCGACCTATATTCAATAAAAACCGAAATAACAAACCTAGCTGAAAACTCTTCAATGTTTGCCCATCCGACGACGCGCCGATTTCTTGCGCATTTGGATATTAGGGACATTGCTTATAAGGGATAAAAAAAGTGTAGGTCCCATCGATTCCCTTATAACCGGCTTCAATCAAATAAATTTTAGTTATAACGAATTCAACAGATTAAATTGAAATTCACTTTTGTGTGTTTTCTATTCCAATTGGATAAGTCAGAAATATGGACTCCGGAAAAATAGTTTATTGGAATCGCTTGTTATGGAGAAGTTTATTGTTACGTCTTTAATATTATCAGTTTGTATTCATTTCTTTTGTTTTAGAATCTCATTTCAACAAATTAATATTTTCAAGATAAATTACAGTATACAGTGGTACCTCGGATCACGAACGTCTCGGTTCACGAACAAATCGGTCTACGAACATCATTTGCGAACAAATTTTGCTTCGCTTTACGAACGATGCTTCGGTTCACGAACACACACGCATGTTTTTGTGAATAATTCCAGAATCATCATCCCAACGATGACCTTGCATATCGTATGACGTCATGTTTTGGGTTCCATGACCTATCCTAAAATTATTACGCTGAGTAGGTCGGAATTAGGGACATTGCTTATAAGGGATAAAAAAGTGTAAGTCCCATCGATTCCCTTATAACCGGCTTCAATCAAATAAATTTTAGTTATAACGAATTCAACAGATTAAATTGAAATTCACTTTTGTGTGTTTTCTATTCCAATTGGATAAGCCAGAAATATGGAGAAGTTATACTCCACCCCCTGTGGGTAAGGGGTTAGAATATACCCACCGTTTGACTGTGGGTATATTCTAGTCTAGAGCTCTGCTCATCAGAATCTAGTATTAATTATTTCCCATTTTATGTATATCGCAGATACAAGATTCATAACTGGTAATCGAATAATTACACAACTCGACCTATATTCGATAAAAACCGAAATAACAAACCTAGCTGAAAACTCTGCAATGTTTGCCCATCCGACGACGCGCCGATTTCTTGCGCATTTGGATATTAGGGACATTGCTTATAAGGGATAAAAAAGTGTAAGTCCCATCGATTCCCTTATAACCGGCTTCAATCAAATAAATTTTAGTTATAACGAACTCAACAGATTAAATTGAAATTCACTTTTGTGTGTTTTCTATTCCAATTGGATAAGCCAGAAATATGGACTCCGGAAAAATAGTTGGAATCGCTTGTTATGGAGAAGTTTATTGTTACGTCTGTTATAATATTATCAGTTTGTATTCATATCTTTTGTTTTAGAATCTCATTTCAACAAATTTAATTAATATTTTCAAGATAAATTACAGTATATATAGAAAAGATGTTTCTGGAGTCATTCATTGTTGTTAGTGATATCACGATGACATCATATTTAGGATTTGTTTTGTTTTTGTGAATAATCCCAGAATCATCATCCCAACAATGACCTTGCATATCTAATGACGTCATGTTTTGGGTTCCATGACCTATCCTAAAATTATTACGCTGAGTAGGTCGGATGACCGCGTGGTAAAGCTTTGAATTACCACCCTGGATTGGGTTCAAATCCAGGTCCCACACCTTCAGTTTTTCAGAGGGGATCTGGGCCCAGCCTGTTGAACCCCATTTTTCATCTATCCGGTTGACCATATCATGGGTGTTGACCAGCCTGTGATGGGTTCTATAAGTGGTTGCTGCTAGATATAGAATATCCCTCGTGCGATACGGCGGCTTAATCAAACTAACTAATAAATTACTCTGATCGTTAATCTGGGTTCAAATCCAGGTCCCACACCTTCAGTTTTTTAGAGGGGATCTGGGCCCAGCCTGTTGAACCCCATTTTTCAACTATCCGGTTGACCACATCATGGGTGTTGACCAGCCTATGATGGGTTCTATAAGTTGCTGCCAGATATAGATTATCCCTCGTGCGATACGGCGGCTTAATCAAACTAACTAATAAATTACTCTGATCGTTAATAGTATACCAATATTAAATCTTCCAGATAATAAATTGATCAATTAATCTCGAATGATTGTCACGATCTCAAAATGCTCCAACTCTGAGCATTTTTGATTGCTATACATTGTTAATCAAAACGTAATCGTCGAATTTTTAAGACCTTATATCCAGTGGTGACATTTAAATTATTTAACAACCAGTTCGCTTAAATTTTATGTCAGGGAGTCGAAGAAATTTACAAAATATTTTTTTTTATATTAAGAATTGTGGAAGATAGAACAAAATTATATAAATTAAAGAACATAACATTTTTGTGCTATTATTGTTATTTAGCACAAAATAATGATTAGTGATATAATTATTTATTAATCAAAACGTAATCGTCGAATTTTTAAGACCTTAGATCCAGTGGTGACATTCAAATTATTTAACAACCAGTTCGCTTACATTTTATGACAGGAAGTCTTGAAGAAATTTACAAAATAATTTTTTTTATATTTAAGAATTGTGGAAGATAGAACAAAATTATATAAATTAAAGAACATTTTTGTGCTATTATTGTTATTTAGCACAAAATAATGATTAGTGATATAATTATTCTAATAATTTACAGGTCATTTTCTGATTATTGCAAAGTATAGATGGAACTTTTTCTTTCACTCGTGTGTCACTTGCTAAATGGTGCCCTTCTCTCAGCCATTCTTTGACATAAGGAGTTGCATCAAATTCTTCTACACATTTCAGAACAAAAAATTAACAACAGGTTCGGCCGAACCGTCTGAATAACATCACTGCTTAGATCCCATATTGAGGGGACTCATACACAAATAGCAAATATTGCGTTTTATTATTATAGAGAATGTAAACGTTTCATAAATGAAGAAAATCAAAACTTAAAAAAAATCCAAATTATCATAATAATTTGTGATTATATTAGGGATAATCGTTAGAATCTCTAATTTCTATAATTCTGTTGTTATATAATAAATCAGTTAAAAAAGCGTTATAAAGCATTTGTTGGCCATCTGAAGAAACCGTATTCAATTCTAGTCGCATACGTTTAGATTTTCTGGGAAGGGATCAAGATCAGTGCATTTTTGAACTATTCGGTTGATCAGTCCATGATGGGCTCTAAGTGGACGTCACTGTCATGTATATCTTACTTGTTAGTGCGAAAGTAACATGATTGGACTAATTTAATCCAACTTTAGTGTGATAAAAATTGATCGTATTCAATTCTGGTCGCATACCTTTAGATTTTCTGGGAAGGGATCAAGATCAGTGCATTTTTCAACTATTCGGTTGATCAGTCCATGATGGGCTCTAAGTGGACGCCACTGTCATGTATAGCTTAGTGCGAAAGTAACATGATTGGACTAATTTAATCCAACTTTAGTGTGATAAAAATTGATAATTTTTTATTTTCACTTAAAAAAATAAATTTTTCATTCAATCATTCAATTTTTATTAAAAAAATCATTTTTTAAATTAGCTAAATAGGATACTTTTACTAATCCAAATCAATATACAGTATGAGCACTTATTATGATCATACTTTAAAAATTACTTAATTTATTCTAAATATCAATAGCTTGCGCTGAGACTAAAACAAAAATAAGGTATTGTACTTGCCTTGATTAAAAAATATATATTTTTGAGCCCTTCCATAAGAAATTTTCATTTGTTACTGGGAGCGCATTTTTTGCCTTAATCGCCAAAATCTTTGCTATATAAAAGCTATAGGCTAATTTATAAAAACAATAAATAGGAATTTAAAGCAGTCATTTTCAAAATTTCCTTACTCTGTAGCCCTCTTACAAAAATATTTTGTTGTGGCAGTACTAAAATTGCTTGGAGGCAGCATTTCCTTAAACTCTGTAGCCCTCTTACAAAAATATTTTGTTGTGGCAGTACTAAAATTGCTTGGAGGCCGCGCTTGAGAACTGCTGATCTAGAACAATGTTTCCAATAGGTCGACCAAGAGTCCAATTCTTGGAGTTCTTCCAGTAATTGGATTTGCAACCTATATTTTGGTCACAAAAATTCCTTAAATTTTTTTATCAAAATCCAAATATACGGAATTCTGTTGTTATACAGGAATACCTCGATTATCGCGGTTAATGTTGCCACGAAAAATACCGCAATAATCGAATCCGCGATAATCGGGATAAATAATGCATGTAAAATGGGTGATCATTGCCAAGGATTTTTCAAATATATTAATTAAATTTTATGTATAAGGTAAAAAAGAAATGTGTTGAGCGTGCTAATCTTCTAAATTGATCACTCTACGTTTCTTCTTGATAGCTGTAGCCTTGATATCATCCTTGTTTCTTTTAGCATTCACTGTAGGGGTAAATAAGAAGAGAAATAAATATCCACATGTACTTCAAGTAGAGGTGGATAGTTACTGGTGAATGGTGAGCAGGCACTATCGGATAAAAACGAAGCGCTACTTGGAGAGTGGCGATTCGAAATAAATGTAATTCTGGTTGCATATGTAGTTGGCTACATCTCGTGACCGCGATAATTCGAATTTTGGTATCAAATTATAAACCGCGATAAATCGAAAATCGCAATAATCGAAACCGCGATAATCGAGGTATTCCTGTAATTTACAATCAGAAATGAAAAAATTACCGTAAATATAAATATTTAATGATTTGTGCAAGAGAACATTCATAAACTACATCACACTGTTAGAGGAGGAAGTGGTAATAGATTTGTAGTAATCAATGAGTCCAAATATACGGAATTCTGTTGTTATAATTTACAATCAGAAATGAAAAAATTACCGTAAATATAAACATTTAATGATTTGTGCAAGATAACATTCATAAACTACATCACACTGTTAGAGGAGGAAGTGGTAATAGATTTGTAGTAATCAATAATAAATGACGTAGGGGAGGGAAGAGGCCGTGCAAATTACAACGTTACAATGTAAAAATGATTTTACATTTTTATGATTTAAAATATTTTTTATAAAATAAAAAAAAAAAGTTTATGCTTAATTGTTTGAAAAAGACTACAATATAATATATTTAATAACAAATATATATCTAAATACAGTCAATTCTCGTTTTTTTGCGGAGCTTTCGCGCTTATTCGCGAACTCCCGCTGAGCAGTGAAAATACTGTTACCAATGTAAACTATCTCTCTCTAATAAAGGAAGTTGTTTGTTACCAAATGTAGTCTCTGTCGTTCTGCCGAAGTCTCATTACATATTCTTGTTCACTCTACAGCCCGCAGGTAGGTCAAAAGCCTGTTCATATCATCCGCAAGTCCACAGAAGAATGTGACCCTATGATTGAACGCATCCTCAAATTTAGGCGCCTAACTTCCTGCACATTTGCTCCTTCCTTGAGATTTTTGATCTGAGGCAAAAAGAGACTCAGAGAAGGCTGATGTAGTTTTTCAACGCAGTTCAAAAAGACAGTGTGTCGGCTGCCACCCCCTCGAGGGGAGCCCGCCTTGACGTGGCAAAGGGGCTTGTGCCAGCAGGCACTATGTCTATATCTGTGCATCCGCAGCCGGGCCGATAAGGTTATAGTGTTTGGGTACACTGAGACTCCCAGTGGGGATGGCATTTTACCAAGAATCCCCACACTGGAAGAAGGTGCGCGTGCAGGTCGCACACCAGTGTCCTTAGGGCACATCCCCGGTCGGGCCTGGGAAACCCCTACCCGAGATCTGGGGGAGATTTGTCGAAATCCATTCCGTTTTTCGGGCCTCGGTTGACTTTCTATGAGGCCCAGCGGTATCTGGCAGAACTCGGACTGGTCACCCGGGTAGTACTGACACTGCCCCACGTGAAGAAATTCTTTTTGGGTCGGTAGAGCTGGGGCTGCACCCTCAACCTCGCCGGTGGGTGCTCTGTAGTTCGCCGATCGACCGCCCAAGTCTCTGCGGGTCCGGGATTAAGAATCGGTCTGACGTATGCCCTGCGTGAGATACAAGTCCTCTACAAGGGTCCCAATCCCAAGGCGTTGTACCGGTCCGACGGGATGAATGGGTGGGGGAGATTTGTTGAAATCCATTCCGTTTTTCGGGCCTCAGTTGACTTTCTATGAGGCCCAGCGGTATCTGGCAGAACACGGACTGGTCACCCGGGTAGTCCTGACACTGCCCCACATGTAGAAATTCTTTTTGGGTCGGTAGAGGCTGCACCCTCAACCTCGCCGGTGGGTGCTCTGTACACTAGGAATATATTTTTATAAATCTGAATTTTTGTTTTAAAAAATGATTAATTTCATTAATTTTTTAATATATAATCGAGCACGCTGTTACAAATTGTTAGAATTAACTGTTGTTTAATTTATTTGAATTATATAAAAAGAAATATACGTTATAACTTGGCAATTTTATACTTTATGTTTTATCAAAAGTGTACTTTCGTTCACAATATATTGCAAAGTTCAGTCTCTACAGCTTTAGAATAAGCTTTAACCAACTAGAATAAAACTAAGTCAAGATTTTTGCCATAGAACGCTTTCTCAGAATATTTCTTTCTTAGAGGAGCAAGTCAAGCATGTTTCTGGTGCTGAATGGAGACGTTACTTTGAATCTGGCAGAAGGCGTAGATGACGTGGAAGAAGATATGACGCGAATAAAGAAAAAGAAACAAAAACGTTTTAAGATGCCAATTTCTTTGAAAAATTACGCAGAGTTCTTCAAAAATTCGAACAAATTCCACATTTCCATGTTTAACTCTAGATAGGATTTTAAAAAGACCACTAAAACTATCAGAACGCTTTACGAAAACCAAAAAGTAATATAGATAAATTAATACTAAATCAAGAGATCTTTTTATTTAAATTTTTGTATAAAAATCAATAAAAGAAATATTTTATTATTGATTTATAATTATATTTTTTTTCTGAAAATAAATCATTTCAGCTTCAATTAATATTTTTAATATTTCATCTCGATTTTAACATAAATATATACCGCATGCAGATTATGAAAAGCAAAGAATAATACAAATTTATTTTAATTTATAGCAACATTAGGTGAGAGGATTGCAGATATTAATAGATAAATTAATATGATTAAATTGCAAATATGATAATTATGTATATTTTAACGACGGAAATCATAATGGATAATTTTTAAATAGAAAGAGAACAATTCAAAGAAAAATATTTAAAGTGACAAAATTTGAAAACGGTCTTGAAGATGATGAGAACTGTAGAGAAATTGTTATGAAATGGCGTTTAGTTCTGCACGATTCAACTAATATCGTTTCCAATTTGTGCAAAATACTATCTAACAAAGAAGATAGCTGCAAGAGCAAAGGAAGAATTTCCTGTTCTTTATAAGAATTATTTTCTATTTTTCTTCTAATTTTAATTATTTAAAAATAATATATTTCATTTATATATATTTTAAAACAGGTAAAAAAATTAATATTTAAATATTCTAGCAAGTTTTTATTTGCGTTAATTTGTCTCCTCCAATTATTATGCTATTTTTATGTTATATATAATTTTCTTTAACGAAATTTTATATCTGAAACTAGAATTTTCATGAATTTTTAACGTTTTATCGCTTTCTGTCTGAAATTGTTACCTAAAACGACAAAAGGGAAAGCAAAATAATCTCATAAAATTTGCTTTCAACAAAATTTCAATAACTATAGTCTGGCTGTCGTGAATTGTGTCTACATTGATCTATAGACTTTTCAGAAATATGATATAATTGAACCAGATTTTTATGAAAGAATCAGTTTAAGTTACGCGAGATTATGAAATTGGCCACTAGAATTCAGAAATTTTTCACGATAATGATATAAGTTTAAATTTTGAAAGCAATTTTCGCACAAATCATACAAGAATTCTTTACTTTTCTATTATTCGCAAAGCTGTATATAATTCTTTTTTTTAAATCTAAATTGGGTGAATTTATATCGAAATAAAATAATAATAGACAAATAAATCAGTCAAAAATATAAAAATAACGAATTATATGCAAATTTTTATTACTATTATTGTAAAATTTTAACAACTTCTATCTGGAATGTTTGCTTCTAGTCGTACGTATTAAAAATTTAACATTTATTTATATTTAGGACAAAAGTTATTTTGTACAAATACGATAAAAATTTCCATTTTGCATCGCATCATTTGTTAAGAATCAATATAATTCAACTTATCTTAACAAATAACAATTTTTATTGCATATAAAATTTTCTATTTTATCAGACGAAACAGTTAGTTTATTCACACGAAAATATTGCAGTTTTTATCATCTTTTTAACTTAAAAAAGGTAGTAAATACCGTTAGTAGATTAGAAAATACTGGCGGAATATTAACAGCGATTTTATCTCTATCGTGTGAATTCAGCAAAAGTTTTATCTGCCAATAAATACAAAATTCCTCGATAAAAATTATTTAAATAACTTCTATTGTTTAATGTTACACGTAATTAAAGTTATAAGAGTATTTATTACAGTAATTTAGTTTAAAAATTTGAGAAATATAGCTTTAATAGCACATGACATACTTGGCGTACAATAAACAGAAAAGAATATTTTTCTCTTTGCTATAATAATATGCAAGTTATTATAACATTTATTATGTAAAAAGTATGATGTTGACAAAATAAAATGGTTGCATAAGTTATAATTTCGAGTTTTAGATTTTTCATACGATTAAAACATTAATAAGGAACTTGTTATTAATTTTGTCGATTGTTTAAATATTTGTAAAAGTGAAATTCAACTAAGTAGCTTAATCTGGTTTGTATAAATATTTATTTTGAAGCTTGTACGAGATGGAATATTCTTAATTAGTATTACATTAAAATTTAATTATTAATCCGCGCTGATTTCGAATTCCTATGAATTATATGGTGATATGACGTGGAAGACATATTAGAATTAATCTTCCTTTATTTTTCTACTTTAATCATTTGTATTTTAACAAACTATAATAATTTTTATTTTAGTTTAAATTAAGAAAATATCATTAAAATCTGACGTGTAATGTAGTATGTAATTTAGTACTAATGAATTTTTTCTCGTATATTGTCAGGTAGCTGATATTGTAGTACATGTCTATGAAATGTAATGATGGTGACAGTTAAGAAAATGTGTGCTTGTCTACGTGTTCTATTTCCTTTCTTTAATTACATTGCAGGAAGACACAATAAATATGTTTACATAGAGTCAAGTCTTTCTCGATTTATACTTTGTCGACTAAAGACACCACAGGAAACCGTGCAAACCTGTAAAAATCGATATATCAGTTGTTGATTATAGACAAGGAAGCCGTCAGCTTCCACTTTACCGGAACCACCTGCACTGCGATGTTTCCTTTCCAAATAAATTTTGTATTTTCTGCTTTACTGACTAATGTCATTTTTTTCACGCAATGTGACATCTGGGTAAAGCTTATGAACTCAACCTGTTATTGCAATATTATGTTCACTTCGTTAAATCCAATCAATTTGTTGGAAGTGTTAATATTTATTTAAGCATACCACCTTTATCAATTTAAAATGAAATATTTCGAAATTTCTTTTTTTTTATTTTCTATATTTAATTATTATTTATTTGATTCTGTTCGCTGCAATGATTAAAAAAATTCATAAAAGACAATTACGAAATTACTTCCAACAGATTACGTTCGTTTTCCGGATTATAAGAAAATTATTCAGCATTAAATTTATTAGATTCTGTTTACTGTTTTGTCATAAAAATAATAATAATGTTAAATAATTAAATATAATTTATTTTTCAGTTGTTGCATTCAATTTTTTCTGCTATTTAACAGTTGTCTTGTATACGAAAATATTATTTTTCCTACATAATTTTACGTGAAATTTAATTCTCTGTTTTAATTTTCGCATTTTAATTAACTAGATTAGAGGTTTTCGACATTGTTTTTAATGAATAAATATTTTAGAATTTTTTAATGATTTAATTGTATGTCATATATTGAAAAAGATAAATCAATTTTTTTTTTTCATTAAGTAAATTATTAGATTAAAAATATGTAGATTATAAAGTGTTTAAATATTTAACATTTTTTCTGATATTCAAAACAAAAAAATATCTTTATAATTTTTTATACTAAAGCTTCAATTATTTATTACATATATTTGATTCGGTGCGATACGCTTGACATTTATTACTAGCAAATCATTATTTTTTATGCTCTGTTCTTTTACGAATTATGTTTTTCTTTTGGAAGAAAAAAATGCAAGTTTTTCTTTTTAAATCAATTCCTAAGTATTCTTAAAAGGTACTATGTCTTCGAGAAAAACAATTCTGTGTAGATTGCTCTTTCATACCAAACGCCTGCACGATTCTTTCAACCCAATACTTGAAACTGTTAAAACTCTCCATAGAGAATAATGGATTTTTGCCAGCTGCGCCGACTTCTTGACTCCAACGTTTAGTTTTTAAAAATCGAAGCTATTCGATGCGTTGTTTAAAAAAGTAATGTCAATATCGAAAATCTGGAACGAAGAGTATGAAAAGCATTAAATGTTTGGTTACATTTTCAGTGCCTCCACTCGAGGTACAAATAGAAGGCAAACATCTACCGTTGTCTGCACAGAAACCTGTGGACTTAATGTGCCGTGCTGGAGGTTCTCGGCCTCCTGCTGTCATCACTTGGTTGAAAGGGAGTACAAAGATGAAACGGACGAGAGAAAAAATCTCGGATGAAGGAAACATTACGAGCAGCATACTGACTTTTGTGCCAACGATCGAGGATACTGGGAAATATATCTCCTGTCGGGCTGAAAACCCGATACTGCCAGGCAATGCGATAGAAGATGATTGGAAACTGGAGATAAACTGTAAGAAATATTTTCTTTCTTATCTTTCCTTTACTTGCAATTTTATTTGGATCATGCGGAACTGTTATCATCGAAACACCCTGTCTTTAATATGTCCTTACATAATAAATCCCATCAAAGCTGTATAAAGAGTAACGATATTCGAAAGAAAATCTTCCAAATAGAAAGTTTGAATAGGTTGTTAATGAAATAGCAAATGCTTTCATAGATGATATTTCTATTTTCGTTATCGCTTACATTTCCCATGATCTTTAATGTTAGGAATTTTGATTATATCTAAATTCGATTTACAAGTAAAATAAAAAAATATATATTTTTTCAGATATTCCTCAACTTACACTGAGGTTGGGAAGTAAATTACGTCATTCTCATATTCAAGAAGGAAATGATGTTTATTTGGAATGTGATATTCAAGCTAACCCATGGGTAACAGATATCGGTTGGAGGTTCGAAGGTCGCGAATTGCACACTAATACAACTGCTGGAATTATCGTTAGCAATCAGAGCCTAGTTCTTCAAAAAGTACAAAGATCAACAAGAGGAAGATATACGTGTACAGCAACAAATATCGAAGGAAAGGGCGAAAGCAATTCCCTTTATCTTAGAGTGCAATGTGAGCGAGATTTATAATTAATAGTATAACATAATCGGTTTATTTTATATACACTTCTTAATTTAGTTTTTTTATTAGTTTGTTTCCTTTATTAAAGAAATAATGAAGCTAAATATTATAATTATTTATACTTTTAAGCATTAATATAAGTAATTCCATTAATTGAATTCAAACAAAATGAATTTGATATTTACCACACAAAATTGAGCTTTTTTATCGAAAATATTTTTTATTTGTCTGCAGTTCTGCTTTTATAATAAAATATTTTATGTTATAATGAAAAAAATAAGCAGCGAAAGATGTTAAAGGAAATTTTCTGGGATTTGAAATTTCTAAATTTATATTTCCCATTATTGAATAAAATTTCAACAAAAATATCTAGAAAACTTTGGTCGATTTGAAAAAAATTAAATTCTGTAAAAATGCATAAACTTACTTCAAATTCGGACTTTCATTGATACTATTTCTTCGAAATAGACTCTCCAGTGTGCAAAACAGATCAGAAATGGCTGTACGGCGTTGCTAGACATGAGGCTGTGAATGTTACTTGCGAGATAGATGCGGATCCCTTAAAAGTTACTTTTTATTGGAAATTCAACAACTCCGCCGAGAGTTTAGATATATCAACCTTCAGCAGTGACAATAACCTCAGTACTGCAACATATTTGCCACGTACGGAATATGATTATGGAACATTACTCTGCTGGGGGAAAAACAATGTCGGTTTACAAAAAGAACCTTGTATATTCACCATTATTCCAGCAGGTATTACTCTGGTGCGTTGCACTGAGATTTTTATTTATTTTTTGATATAAATGGTATTGTTTTTCGAACATAATATCGCTTGATATCATTGCATTCTATATTTTGCATATACAGGTCCACCCGATCCTTTGCAGAACTGCACAGTCAGCAACCAAACAGAAGAATCTCTGGTGGTGCGATGTGTAGAGGGATACGACGGTGGATTGATTCAACACTTTGTTATGGAAATATACGATAGTTCGGTTCAGAGAATCGAAGGAAATATGACGTCTGATATTCCTATATTTGTTGCACGGCATCTGCCTTCATCCACCAGCCTTGTGGTCATTGTATATGCAGTGAACGTGAAAGGAAGAAGTCAAGGTATTGTAGTGAAAACTAGCACACTTTCGCCGCCAGAAAGTCTAACTCAAAAAGGTGAGTCTTTTCCGTATATAACAAGCTTAAATATTTATAAAAAAAAGAAAATTGATAAAAATTATTCTGTTTGCTAGATGAAGACTGGCAAGTGAATTTTAGTCCCGTCTTGATTGTCTTGGTCTCTGTTATAGTGGGTCTTGTTTTAATTGCTGTCATTATTGTACTCGTAATGAAGGCTAAAGCAGCTAAAGAATGCGAAGGTAATTTATCAATTTATAACAATCAGGCAAAAGTAATGCTTAGTTATTTATAACTTATGGTCGTTTCCAAACTTAAAGATAATATTTTAACTGAAAACTAGTGCATTATTCAAGTACAATTACATCGTTTCCAAATGCATGTGTTGAATTGGTCTTTATGCAAATTAAAATTTTTATTTCATGATTTAATTTTATCTGTAAAAATGTACCATTTGAAATCCTGATGATGAATATTACAGAAAGAAATTTTTCATATTTAATTTTTGTTTTGAATAACCGTAAACCATTTGAAATCCTGATGATGAATATTACAGAAAGAAATTTTTCATATTTAATTTTTGTTTGTAGATTTTAATGATATTCCTAATGGACTAAATAAGAGCACATATATAACATTTTTAACGATTTTGAATTTGTTCAGTTATACTTTTTTCGATATTTTGATGGACTGTGGATGAGCTAACATAATAGCGCAACGAAACCTGTGTTCCGAATCTTGAATCCTCAATAAAAAAACTGAAAATTCGATGCATTCGACACGCAATGGCGTGTTATCAGTCTATTATTGCATTCAATAAACAATTTAGGATCTAATGAGATTTTTATGAAACAGTGTTATAAATATAACGAAATATAATAAGCGAAATAAATTAAATTACTGATCATTATCCATCACGTATTGTTGTTAATACAAGAGTTTAGTTTGGTAATCTATTCAAAAATGTACCCATCACATTTATAATTATTTAAATATAAAGAATTTTTGATGATGATCACAGAAATTTCGTGAAACTATGATAAAAATTATCAGTCTCCAAATGCATTTCAAAAATTATAGAAACATTAAAAGTTGATGATATGAAATTTTATCGATTTCATAGTAATTAATTTATTAAATTTAACTTTTTGATGCATTTTTAAATAAATAATTTCATGATTTAATACAATATATACAATATATAAGGCCTATTCGAATTATAATATCCGAATTGAACATTATATGAAAATCGATAACGCTGATGGAAAATATTCAGATATTTAGACATAATTACCTGATAACTTATATTATCGGATTTCAAAATAAGATATTATAATGAGATTGCACTTAGTTTGAGAATTTCGATAAGTGGTCGTGATAAGACAAAATTACCGTCAAAATATCAGTTCCCAAATGCATAGCATAAAGAAAATATCTGAATTTCTTCGTAGTGCAAGAAATTAGATATCGCTGAAATCTAACTATATTCAAAAGAATAAACTTATAAGATGAACTAAAAATTATAATGCACGTTGAAGTATTTTAAATAAAATTTTATTTCTGGTGAAACTTTGCTGTTTTATTTTTATCGTATGGATTAAACTTGATATCATCTTATTTTCTTTGTCATTTATAAATTTTTCTCTTTTTAACAGAAGAAAAGTCTAAAGAATAACAAAATTAGAATGTTCAAAATCACTGAATAAAAATATTTATTCAGTAATTTGACATCTAATATTTTTAATAGTTAATAAACTTTGTTTTGCATTTATTATAATGGCACTCTACAGCATCGTCACATCATCAAAAATGTATGAAAAGAAATTTTTTTCAATTTCTTCGTTTATGCAGTTGAACAAAAACTTCTTGTATTTTTCAGTGAAAGTTTTGCTACGAAATCGTTTCCGTGTTATTTTTTCCGGAAAATTTATCGTCAGTTATCAATTTTTACAGCTTTTTATCTCAACCTGTCAAAGCGCTTTAACAGCGAAATACTTCGTCAGTCCATCAATACATTTATCGAACAATGGATAAATAATGTTAAAAAAGCCCAATATAACTAAAAAGTACGTAAATATTTAATAATTATAATTTAAAACATTATCAGAATTGGTTCCAATTTTCTGATTTTGAGAACGAGTAACAGATGTCGGATCGAATTATTTTATTGGATTCTAAATCTATCAAAATACTCCCACTTTGTTCGATTGAAGCCTTTAGGTATATTGGAAGAAGTTATTGTGATCGTTTATAAAAGTTAAACTGTCAACAACAATCTGTTTACATTAATCGCTTGTTTGAAGAACTTAGACAAAAGAAAATTCAAAATTTTCCATAGAAATCAACAGTATGTGAGGAATTGTTGTGTTTATAGAATTAATTATTGCACGTTTATTTACTGAAAATATCACAGTAATCGAAAAGTAGATATCTAATCGATTTAATCGAGCTAAAATTTTGATGGGAAATGTGGACTATTGAAATGTTTACGCGAAGAAGTTAAAAGCTCAGTAGTTCTACTCATTTAATCTGTTTCCTTTCTATTTAAAATGACTTAAAAAAACAAGCAAATTAACTCACATTTAATCTAAAAATATTCATTATATTGGTATTATCCATACAAAACAGATTACTTTTACAAATTACATGACATTTTCTATACAATTACTATAATTTGATTAAAATAATATATGGATAAGATAAAGTATGTTGTATTAAAAGTTTTAATTACTAGATGGATATCTTCTTAATTGTTAAATACAATTTCTGAATAAATAGTCCATCTGGAAAATATAACGTTCTCATTCCTTTGAATTTGTTTAAAATTTTACTTGAAGATAAACCTTCCCATCAAGAATGACGGTATAAATCTAAATCAAAATAATAAAAATATAAGAATATTTTTTCTTCGACAATTTTTTTTTTTAAATCAATAATGTAATAATAGTATAGTTAACGGCAAAAACCCATCTTTCTGATGTTTCACCCCTTCAAAGCCGTGTGACTGTTCTTGGACTGCTCCTCGTCCGGTTTTACTAACCGAAAATTAACGGTAATTAGACGGCTTCTTGTCCGGTTTTACTAACCGAAAATTAATGGTAATTTGTTAACTCCTCGTCTGGTTTTACTAACCACAAAATTAACATTAATTTGTTAATTGACATCTCTCCAGTTTTACTAAACAAAAATTAACAGTAACTTGTTAATTGACATCATAAAATCCAGTTTTATTAACCGAAAATTAACGGTAATTTGTTAATTGACATCATAAATGGAGCTTTGTTAGTCAGACTGGTCTATGCTTACAACTCGCACTAATCGAATATTTGCTCGCACTAACTGAAAAACGGTATCAATTTTATATGCACTAATTGAATATTGCATTATTCGAACTCGCACTAATTGAGGCCTACCGCATTAATCAAATATTTGCTCGCACTAACTGAAAAATGGTATCAATTTTATAAGTCGCGAATATTTGCTCACACTAACTGAAAAACAGTATCATTTTTGTAAGTCGCACTAATCAAATAAAACTCACACTAATCGAGGCCTACCTATAGTTGCTTGACAAATTTAATAAATATGTGTATTATTCAAACTCGCACTAATCAAGGCCTACCTGTATATCAGATTTGAATTCGCACTAATCGAGGCCTACCTGTACATAAGATCGGAAGAGCGTCGTGTACACTAATTGAATATCGCACTAATTGAGGCCTCCCTGTATAAGAATTTTCTGAAAAACGATGTCAATTTTATAAGTCGCACTAATCGAAATCGCATTATTCGAACTCGCAAATTTTTATAAGTCGCACTAATCGAATATCGCATTATTCGAACTCGCATTTTATAAGTCGCACTAATCAAAATCGCATTATTCGAACTCGCACTAATTTTGTAAGTCGCACTAATCAAATATGGTATCAATTTTATAAGTCGTACTAATCGAAATCGCATTATTCGAACTCGCACTAAACGAGGCCTATCTGTATAATAATAATTGCATTTCCAAATCTTCCAATTAAGTAAGAGCTGTATTGTACATATATGATATTTATACGATCTAAATATAAATGTACTATATTTTGGCAATATTTAATAATAACAAGCAATACAAATAACTTAAATATTTAATGTATCACTTCAAATTCAAATTGCGAGCGGCCGAATGTGCAATTCGAAAGGAAAAGAAAGGCCGAATATTTCTAAAACAAAATTACAATAAAAGGAAAATATTTTACTGATAGCACAGCGTAGGTTGAATACAGTATGCTTTAAAGCTTTAGATTGCTATTTTATTAACGTTAAATTGTAATAATTTCCCGACTGTAATAAGTATTTAAGCAAATAGCTGAAATATCTTTGCGGATCGGATGCGGCCCGCAGACCGCCAGTTTGAGACCATTGTACCATGCAACAAAGGGCCAAGCACGTGCTTCACTTTCTGTTGCAAAGCGGATGCTTAACACGTGTTTGCTTGTTAGATAATGGAAAATATTTTTATATATTTAATACAAGTGTTTTCATATAGGAACAAATTTTGAAAATTTAATTATTTAATTTTTAAAGAAAATATAAACAAAACAATAACAAGAGAAAAATGATATTGAATTTGGAGTATTGTTTATTGTATGATTATATATACGATATATTGTATGTTGATGATTATTTTTCAATAATTATTTTTACTATGTAATCACATAGTAAACTGAAATACAAACTGAAATATATGAAATTAAGAATAAATATATAATATACATGGTATATTAGAAGATATAATACAAACAATTTATGAGAAATATTTTTAAGAAATTTTCAATATATATGGTATATTAGAAGATATAATACAAACAATTTATGAGAAATATTTTTAAGAAATTTTCAATATAACCCATAACTAATTAACTTTGCGCTCTTGTATTTTCATAATACAGTATAGCAATAATGATATCCGAACCCAGTGTTATAAACAAAAACTCGGCAACGCCGGGTATTTTAGCTAGTACTGTATATAGTTCTGTACACTGCATATACTATAATTATTTGTAAGTATTGTAATACACATTAAATTAAATTATGGGTTTTTATGTTTAAAGACACCTTAAGCAAGGATGAGAATGTTGGGAAGAAAGGTTCACAGGAACCTGACTCTATATTTCCTATAGGCGCAATGGTTCAGTATTCGCGAAGAATTTACAGAACGTAACTACCGTGAATAACGAGAATCGACTGTATAGGACATATCTAATTCCCAGATATTTATATTCAGTTTGAAGATTTATTTAGAAATTAAAGAATTCGTGAATAACGAGAATCGATTGTATAAGACATATCTAATTCCCAGATATTTATATTCAGTTTGAAGATTTATTTAGAAATTAAAGAATATATGTAACAAAGAATATATGTTTCTTATAATATAATTAAGATATATGTTACTTTACTAGCGTAAAGTAATTCCTATTTTCTATTATGTTTTCTAATTTTTTTATTTTTATCTGAAATCGGGAAAAAATGTTTTAAGTATAAAAGGATCGTTTTCAAATTTGTGACGTCAAACTTGGTGTGATGAAAAATGACGAAGGGGAAGGAGGATAAAAATATTCGAAATAGTGCGACGTAGTTTATGTATGATCCTTAAAAGCACATTAACTATATAATATTGTGTTGTATTACAGTATTTTTCACACTGGGTTCGGATATCAGTATTGCTATACTGTATTATGAAAATACAAGAGCGCAAAGTTAATTAGTTAAGGGTTATATTGAAAATTTCTTAAAAACATTTCTCATAAATTGTTTGTATTGAAAAAATATTTCTTCTAATATACCATATATATTATATATTTATTCTTAATTTCATATATTTCAGTTTGTATTTTTAATAATTTACTTTTCTTTCTCAGTTTTAATTTATTTGAAGTTTCTTCATATATTTAAGTCTCAGGTTTTTAAATCTGTGTGTGGTAGAACTCTGATACTGTATTTTATAAAATGTATTGTTATTAAAAAATAATAGCAAAATGTTTATTTTATTCAGAATACCTGTATGCATTTAACTATAGAAAACTGGATTTAACATATTGGCATTTATTTTTATTTTAGTAAAAAATGAAACCACTTCAGGTTCACCTAGACCAGCGGTTTCAATCTCGCGGCCCGACGACTATTTTCTTTTTTGGGGGGTCCGTGTCTCATTTATTATAATTGCAAGAGTGTAATATATATAGAAAATATTTAGAAAAAATCACAACCAATTTTAATAAAATATTTTAAAACTGCTGAGCGGTTTCAATCTCGCGGCCCGACGACTTTTTTCTTTTTTGGGGGGTCCATGTCTCATTTATTATAATTGCAAGAGTGTAATGTATATAGAAAATATTTAGAAAAAATCACAACCAATTTTAATAAAATATTTTAAAACTGCTAAATTTTGGTTTTTTTAATAAACTCTGTTGAAATTCAGTAAAGCATAATAGGTTTGTCAGTTAGAAGTGAAAGTTTTATATTGAAAAAATTTTATCCCTTATAAATTGCCTTATAATTTTGATATAAATTGCCAAATATAGTTAAGAAAATTAATATGTAAATAGTTAAAATAATCAATCTTTCAGATTATTTACCACAAAATTTTTTCCGTAATGTATTAATTTTAGATGCATCCTCCAACCAACCAAAGATTCTTTAAGTGGCCCTTTGAAGAGAATGAGTTTGAGACTGCTGATCTAGACCCTTCTCAATATGATCGTGCAAAACCACCAACAAACACGATATCACTTGAAATTTGAAACTGAATGCTCCGTTCATTTCATAAGAGTACTGTATATCCTTTTCATAATGGCTTGGCTATTAGGAAGAGTAGATGTATTGCAAAATGACTTTTACGTATTATATTTTGGTTAATCATCTCATGCAAAGCTTAGTATTTATTTTAATCATAGTAGGTATATATAGTATTGCTGATTCCTAAAAGCGCTTCTACAAAAATAATAAAGAAGATGTATTGCAAAATGACTTTTACTTATTATATTTTGGTTAATCATCTCATGCAAAGCTTAGTATTTATTTCATTCATAGTAGGTATATATAGTATTGCTGATTCCTAAAAGCGCTTCTACAAAAATAATAAAAAATAGTAATTTAATATTGTTTATGACAGCGGCTTTACACCTATTAAATTAAATTAATTAAAGAAAATATTATTAACAAATAAAATTTCAAAACTTAAAATACTTTTAAAATTTTTGAAAAATTAAATAATGATAAACTTTTAGATAAATCTCTTACACGAAAATAAAATAATGATGAAATTTTATGTAAAAATTATGAAATTAAATAAAAATGTAAAAGCATAAGAGCACAGATGCTTTTTATGAATTAAAATATAAAAAGAAATTATCAGATAGAACAGAGATGGTAAAACTAGGATCTGAGGGCAATAAGTTGCTGAAATTATAACGGCTGTCTATCAGAGTGTCGTCATTAAATATATTTAGCACAAATAACGTATCGAAGTGAAACATCAAATAATAAATGGCATTAAGAAGAACTGAGAAATTTATAAAATTAATCAAGTCAACAGACAAAATATAATCTATAAACGAATTCTAATTAATATTTTTTTAAAGATGTTTTCAAACTTATCCACTGCATAACATATATTTTGTTTTGTAATAAGTTTTTCATGTGGCTCATAAGAGCTTTTTAATTGCGATTCACAAACATGATGTCAAATGTTGATCTGCTAAACAAGTATGATGTTTTTATCTTAATGGCATTCATTGAAGAGAATGTCATTTCGCACAGGTAAGTTGGACTGAAAAATGAATTGAAATACGCCGCAACTCTCCATATACATGATATTTTTTCATATAAAATATGTTGCAAAATTTTTTATTAAATATGTACTAGTGTCCTCACGAACTCAGCAGCATTCGATTTCAGAGAGTATGATGTTTTTATCTTAATGGCATTCATTGAAAAGAAGCATTTCGCACAGGTAAGTTGGACTGAAAAATGAATTGAAATACCCGCAACTCTCCATATACATGATATTTTTTCATATAAAATATGTTCCAAAATTTTTTATTAAATATGTACTAGTGTCCTCACGAACTCAGCAGCATTCGATTTCAGACTATTATGATATACACCGAAACGCGTATTTATATATATTCGTCAATTTTTGTTTATTCTTGAATTTTTCAAGATTACGTTGAGTTCAAATGTCGATGAATCATTCAGTATTTCATTTTTATTCTGGTACGTTATGTTTATTCCTACTTCCATCGTAGCAACTCTGCTTATGAGAATTTAGTTAGATTATAAATTGAAAAGACTCGACGCAGCATATCAGCATGATTTACGATTAGATGGATTGTGTTGAATAAAATTTATTTCCAAGGGTTTTGACCACTATAAATGGTTGCAGGACGAAGTCTTGGCCACTCCTAATCTGGTAGTATTAAAATTTGAATTGAAAAACTATAAATGTTCAAAATATGCATTTTAACATTCAAATGTTTTATGGATTTTCTTTTAGAAATGCATAAATATATTATTCTTTTGTTTTATTTAAAAATTTTTTATTGATTCTATTTAAATTTAAATAAATAAAATTCTTTTCGAAAAACACCAAATTTACCTAAGTTCGTTATTTAAATAATACACTTTGATGGATTTATTTCTATGAGTACAGTGATTTAGCAACTAATATCAATATGAAATCATATGGTTCAATTTTCGATGCCATTTAAATCCGAATATTGTAAAAGATCATTCAGACATTTATTTATCCACCATATTGAAGAACATAGATCCACTTGTAAATAATCAAATCATAATTTCTATAATTGCAGTTGTAGTAGGTTATATTAATCACGAAATGAATTATTACAAAGAACTTCGATAATTGGAAATGAAGTATCAGAATATATACGAGCCAATTTTTAAAAACAGATTCGATATTTGTGGAAGCAAGAATAAATTAATGAGTACCTGAAAGATAGAAGAAAGTCAAAAAGTAATTTGAATCACATTGAAAAAAGTAAAACTGATGAATTTCAAGAAATTCGCATTATTCCAAAGTTTTGATTAACAGTACTCTGAACTGTAGAGTTCTGTCTCAGATGATAGATAAAGGAGACAAACTATCCTTTAAAAGATTTACGTTTGAAATACAATTCAGGATATCAAATGGATTTCATCTTAGAATTCCACTTTGAGCTCCTAATGTATATTTGAACAATAACGTATTGACGAAAGAATATCGTTTAAAGTGAGAAATCAAAAAAATGCTGAACTATTTCGGGTCCTTCAAAATCGTACGTCTATACGATTTTGAAGGACCCGAAATAGTTAAATACAAAAGTTACAACATAGATTGGAAAGAAGAAAAAAATCCTACATTAGTCATAGTTAAGAAAGAGATATAAAAAAGATATATCTAAAATTGTAGAGAAGTGATTCTATAAATGTTCGTTCTTTAACTTTTTTAATCCGCCGAACGTTGTTGAAGAACGTTGTGATAATATCGAAGAACTATTAGTTAAAGATTTCGAGATTGAGAAATACAAGTTATTCCTAGAGCTGTTTTCTACTATACTAAAAAAATTACAGATGAATCCGAAAGCGATTTATTATTTTCAGAATTCACTTGAGTTTCTAATTTTTTAAAAATATGATTCTTGAAATATTTATAAAAGTTTTTGTAATAAAAATTTATAACATTCATTCAAATAGTTAATTCATTATGATATTGTCCATATTAAATCATTCATTCAAAGTATTACTTTATGTATGAGAAATAATAAAGTTCCAAAAGATATATGATAATCATATGCAAAAATATCATTTATTTGGACTACTGAAATATTAACATACAATATATACAAATTAAAATATGTAAATAAATAAAATTCGAAAAATAAAAAATTCTCTCATAATTTTATTCCATTTTTTATAATTCGCAAGAAAACTATAAGTTAAAAAGAGTTTCGAAACGCCTTGCTAAGAAATATATGAAAAATAGAGTTAAAAATGTTGAAAGATACCTTTACTAATATTGTATATTTAAACCCTATCGTAAATGAAAAAACGTGTATGGACGTAATTAATTTTAACAGCATACTTAAAGGAATTGTAAATAGATTTATAGTAGTTATAACGACAGTTCATTATCTTAAAAACTATATTTTATATTTTTGAAATATAATTTTTATGTGTGTCAAACTTTAAATAATTTTATTTTTTCGTTAGACGTATATATATAGTTTAAAATTGTTTTGGAATCATTTATTCATAAATAAACTATTACAAATTACAGTACACTATATTTTATATATTATACCTATAAAAATATTTATATATGTCACCTTTTGCTTCAAAGATGAAAAAATTAAATCGTATTGTTTAAATCAAATGACATTTATAAATTTTTATAAGATATAAATGAAATATTCAGTGTGTTTACGAAAAGTCAGAAAATGTCGACATACGAATTGACAGTAGAAGAGGATTCATTTAAAGATGCTAAAAATCTCTTAAAATATCAATCATTTTCGATTTCTTGTAGTTGTTAAACGAACAGCAAGAATTTGTTTGAGGTTATTTTTTCCGATAATTTAAAACTTTCCTGTACTCCATTTATTTAAAGAAAAGCAACCAAAACAAACCGAATAAATGGGAATATATTCAATCATCAATATTGTATTATACAATATTAAATATCACCGATCAAGGCGAGCATGACAGATACATGCACAATCCTAAAATAAAATGGCATTCTAAAAAGAAATATGATGAAATAAAATAAAAAAAGAGTTTAAAAACAATTTGCAGCTAGTAAAAATTGCTAAATTATACTACACGTGTATATGTGAGTGCATATATATATATATATATATATATAGTATATGCATTCCCGGAATATGATATGGAGATCGACTAACAAGAATTAGTCGATGTATATTCATTTTAAAAAAAGCATGCTATATAGGCGCGACGCCGCGCTGCCTCATGCGATTTGCCTAGAATAATTGCTAATGCATGCACAGCCAAACTCATTCATGTTATTGTTGATAATAATATTTTATTTTTTTACAGCATTAACTCATTGCTGTATTATAAATAAAATATTTATAACAACTTTTACATTTTTTATAACTTATAAATGTAGTTCTTAATAATTTTATTAATTGCATGGACTAATCTTATATCACGGATTATGTATTTTCTATGCGCAAAATAACCAGCTTTCATTGGTATTATTGTTTTATAGCCTTATGGAAAAAATAATGAATTTAAGAACATTTTCATTTGTTTAAAGTTAAACATAATTATACATTGGTAAGACCATTCAACAAATTTATATTGGTAATTTTCCCTGAATAAAATGAATCATTAAACAATAATTTTAAAAATTTAGAGTATTCATTGTATAACCTTGAGTTAAAGTCATTAACATTAATTACCTGTATATAACAAAAGACTTCTATTGTTGTGACAGAGATTCAGATACAATTAAATTGTATATACACTGACGGAAAAAAAAATCCCAACACCATTATTATTATTAGCATAACTCAATAGATATATCAGACTATAGTAGGTTTTGCTGTGTTTGTATACTCTGACATCGGTCTTAACAGTGGTCAAGACCAATGTTACATAGTGACATCACTGTTAGGCTTAACAATCATTGGTGGAACAGAATTTCCTTAACACTACTCAGTGAGATTGTTGTTAAAGTAACATTGCAATGGTGGAACTGGCCATTATTGTTTTATTGCAGCCACTCCTTTTCCAGGTAATTGCACTCGAGGATATTTTGGATGTGAGTAAGTGGCATTGGGTCCAGAGTTATAATATACTAGCAGTGGTCCAATTAGAGGAACAGAGAATATAATATAGCTGTTTATGTATCAGATGAGGCTATTTTCGTATATGTTAGAATTTTTTCATCTAAATAAAAAAATTTATAAAAAGTACTGTGAAAAATTGTGTAAATGAAGTAAGAACAAGTTAATAAATATGAAATATTAATAAAAATGATAATATTTCAAAGAAGTCATATAATTTTTTTAATAATTGTATGATGTAACTTCAATCAACAAATGTTAAGTAACTCTTGCTTTTTTATCAATAATTTCTGAAATTTTTGGTAGAATTGGATGACTAAAATTTCATATAAAAAAATTGTGCTTTCTCTGATCTTGTAAATATAACGAAAAGTATAAAATTTGAAATAAATACTGAAAATTTCAAAAGATTTCAATGAAAATTAAGCAAGATTTTACAATTTTAATTTTTTAAAACTTTGCATATTAATTAGGCTTAATTTTACATATTAATTAGGCTTAATATCAGCACTCAACCACAGTACTCAAGCAGTTAATGATGCTGAGTCCTTGTATTATCATAAATAAGAAACAAGTTTCTATGTTCCCAAAATTCAGGTCTTATTCGACAAATTTGTTCAGACAAATGATGCAAAATGTCTCTGTAGTATCTCTGATTTACTGTCACTCCTTACAAAACAAATTCTTTGTGGATAAAGATCAAATGATCACAAGCCATTGAAGAAAATGATCAGCATAACTTTGGTGTTTGATTTTTCAAAACAAAATTTTTTTGGTCTGGGTGATGTTAGTGCACACCATTTCGTAGTTTGACATTTGATTTATAGGTTTTTCAGTTTTAATTTCTGTTTTTCCTATCTTAAAACTGAACTTTATGTTTATTCTCGGCTTCATTATTATGAACTAGTACAAATGTCATAAACTGCATCTTATATAAAATATGTTCTTACACAAATGTGAGCATGAGAAATAATGAGTATCTTTGTTTGACAAATTTATCAAGTCAGATAACATAGAGATTGGAATACCCAGAAAAAGTAAAAAATAGACACAGCATTTACAGCAGTCCCGTAAAAAAGCATTTATTATTGCTTTCTAAAGAGTAACGCTTTTATTATATACAAAAAGTAATTCTTCAAACATATATATCTATAAAGAATATATTTAATTTTAAAATATTATTTGATGAAAACTTTCCTTAATATGAACTATTTAAAGAAATTTAATATTTTGGACATTAAATATAAACTGTTTGGAATCTTTATTTTATTTAGAATAATAACTGAACATTTTATTATGCATAAAAAAGAACTGAATAAAAATAAATTTATATCTAGCTCGACCTTCTCTATTTAATTCTTTTCTTAATTTTATATTTAACGGAATAAACATTTGTTTTTCTTTAAATTTTGATTTATAATATACAGTACAGCATTATATTGTATATAAAACAGACCTACCAATTAGAAATAAACTGGCATATACAAAGGTTTGTATACCAATTGATTTTAGCTATTTGCTGCTACAATAATTTATCTCAAAAACATTTACCAAGATTAGCGATATTTTTCGTGCTTCTTTTAGAATGGCGCAACTTTCGTTTGGCCTTGACTCACTACAATTCTACCAAGATGTTCTTTGAATATATACTACCAATACTCAGTTGTATATTTTCTCTGATCATAAGTATATATATATATAATACTGTATTTATAATACAGTATTAATTTAACTTTTCAACAGAATGATGGAAAGTTAACATTACACAAAATAAACATTTCGTACTTTTATATGTTTTATCTAATAATTCGTCAAATAAATTATACAATCGATATTTTTTATCATACGTAAAAGCTTTTTACGCGAAAACAAATCACATTCAATTTAGTACATTTGAAAACTTACCTTCTTTATGAATGACTTATCTCTGCGACACAGTAGTTTGTAATGATTTGCAAACAATGACGGCAGTTACCTCGAACAGCCGTCAAAGCAAGCAATTTAACCCCGATTTAAATTTAATAGTTATGGATCAGAAGCTATAAAAATAGCATTATACTGTACTGTGTTCTCTTTCAAGAATGATGAATGCTTGTTTGACTGTATATAAAACAGGGGTGAGCAACCTTTTTAATCAACGGGCCAATTTAAATTTTAAAATTTTTTTGTAAGTGCTGTGCCTATTTTTTACTTTTTCTGGTTATACGCCTAAGAAAGCAGTATCACAATTTGGAGATTGGAATATATTCCATTGGCAATGTACATGTGTAATGGACTTAGTCCAGGAACTTATTAGACCAGGGGTGAGCAACCTTTTTAATCAACGGGCCAATTTAAATTTTAAAATTTTTTGTTTTCATCAACTTTCATGAATATTTACTGCAAGAAGTGCTGTGTTTTTATGTATTCAAGCATTTGAAGTTGTTTATAGCTACTAATTTCTCTTTTTGCTGATAAATAATCCTCAGTGTTGAAGAAGACAAGTTTATGATGACAAATTTTCTTAGATCATGTTCTTCCTGAACTTCTAAATTAATTATTACTACTTTCTGTTTTCTTGTTTTTTTGGACTAAAGAACGGGTTTCAAAATCATTCTTCAAATATATAACATATAGTTTCTAGTGTATGCTAAATAATCTTTCCTTTCTTGACTGTACTGTAATACACTGATATTAAATTTACAGGCCATAATTCTTAAAATTATTAAAGATTTTATTAATACAAGATAATATTGAAAAATTACTAAATGCTCCAAAATACAACCTTCTTATAAGCCAAAAGTTCAATTAGCATATAAATTTAGTGCTTAACAGCAGTATAGAAGAATATGAACCTTTATTCTTGAAACTTTTTGGCTAATTATATTTATGAAGACTAGTGGAGAATGGTTGAAAACATTCCTTTGTGAAATAAAGGTTTATTTCTGCTTAGTGCTTGGTTTTTCTTTTGTACTCTGATTAGTTGCAGAATGTCTACGTCTTTAGTTCAGGTTATTTTAGTTTGTTAGAACACAAACTATAATTTAAAAAAAATATAAAATACACATCACTTAAGCAGGAACATTCTTTATTCAAAAACATTTTTGGCAAAACATTCACCCTCTTCAGCTATACTGAAGAGGGTGACTGTACATTTTAGTAAAATGTACTAAAATGTACAGAGCTAGATTCTCAGAGACATTTAAACCATTACATCTAAAAAATAATAATAAACTCATGCTTGTTCTCTCTTTCAGCATTTAATATTCTATCACCACTCCCATTTAAATGCTTGTCCCTCTCCTTACAGATGTAACAAATCCAATTTATAAACAAAAGCAGGGAGGAGGAAAAAATAACAACAGTAAAAAAATCCCTTCTAAATAATTCAGCAAACACATTAAAATAAATTTAAATGCATTACAATATATTAAGGGAAGAAGAAAAAAATTTTCATCCTGTTTTTGTTTGGTTACATCTGTAGGACAGAGACAACATTTAAATGGGAGTGGTGATAAAATAATAGATGCTGGAAGGGAGGACCAGTATGTGTTTATTATTATTTTTTAGATGTAATGATTTAAATACTCTGAGAATCCTAGGTCTGTGCATTTTGGTGAGTTGATGTGGTTGAAGAGGATGACTATCTCATCAAAAAATTTCTGAATAAAGAATGTTCTTGTTTAAATGCTATACTTTTTATTATTTTTCTGTAAAAAGCAGAGATGGATTTAAAAAATTTTAAATTTTGAACTTTAGAATTTTGGTTCTTGTTAATAGCTTTATTCTGTAATTCTGTATTAGTCTCTTTGTTGAAAAAGGCTATGTAATTAATCAAAAACATTTCAAGAATAAAGATTCATATTCTTCTATATTGTTGTTAAATGTTAGATTTGTATGCTAATTACTAAATGTTTTCAAGCTTACAGAGTTATAATAATATAAAATACACATACACATATACAGATACATATTATATTCAATAATATTTGAGAAGAATAGAGAGAGAATATATACTGTACAAGAATAGGTACATAGGATCCAGCTCATAAGAATGAAAATTTGCTCATTAACTGAAATAATAGGTATGAATTAGTACATCTTTTATAATAATAACTCAAATAGCAATTACTTGTATAATGAGGGATGCCTGAGCCGGTTATTATTAAATTTACTTAAAATATCTTTAGACATATTATTATTATGGATAAAATATCTTTACACTAATATAGAAATATATCTAATCCTAATTCAGTGCAAATAAATCTAATTGACTTGCCAAATTTAACTTTCAAAGCACAACAGAATTTTAATGATTCTAAATAATTTAGACAAATTAAACAAATTATTAAACCAATGAGTGGCTCCATCTATTAATTAATAACTAAACTAGAATTTAAACAAATTTACCTGTAGATGAAAATATCCACCTCAGCCCAGGATCGAACCGGGACTTTTGGGGTTCCTTCCCAACGTCAAACCTGCCAGATCACCGAGGCCTTTGCCGATAGACCTATTCCTGAATGGGCTGAATTTAGCCACGGGTTCTCAATGGCTCTAGCCAGGCAACACATAGACCAACACAGTCATTAAAGCACAAACATTATACAATCCAAACCTCAAGGGAATTTAATCCAAATAAACCCAATTGACTTGCCAAATTTAACCCTTGAAGCACAATGGAATTTTAATGATTCTAAATAATTTAAACAAATTATTAAACCAGTGGTTCTCAACCACTATGCCATGGCACACTAGTGTGCCGCTAAATTTTTGGCAGTATGCCGCGAAAAATTAAAAATGAATTGTATGTATGTAATTGTATGAATCATATATATTATTAGTGAAATGTGGTTGGCTGGATATCCGTTTTGCAGTCGAATCACTGTACCGCTTCCTATAAATAGGGTTTTGTTAGAAAAATCTAACCTTCTAATTTCTTCGACAGCCAAAATTTTTTGTCATTATTCATATTAAGAAATAAAAATTAAATTAAAATTATACAGTTTCTCTAAAAAGACAAAATCCGCAGGTGGCGCTATAACCTAATAAGTGCCACCATTTTATGATCCCGTTGTATGAGTATGTCTGTAATCTGAATGTAATAAATAACAATAAATATAATAATCTGTTAATAAAAATTCGTTGTTAAATCTAAATTATTAAAATATTTAGGTATGCTGCCAAATTTTAAAACATTAAAATGTGTTCCTCAACAGAAAAAAGGTTGAGAACCACTGTATTAAACCAATGAGTGGCTCCATCTATTAATTAATAACTAAACTAGAATTTAAACAAATTTACCTGAAGATGAAAAATCTGCTTTGTCGGGGACCTTTGGGGTTCCATCCCAATGTCATATCACTAAACCACCGAGGCCAATGGATGGATTGATTCTTCAGGCAGTTATATTAATTTGGAAACAACTTTTAGATTATCCACATCGGATTTTGCCGATAGACCTATTCCTGACCAGCTGAATTTAGCCACAGGCCCTCAATGGTGCTAGCCAGGCAACACATCGACCGGCACAATCATTAAAGCAAAGTCTGTTGCGGATAATCTAAAAGTTGTTTCAATCTGTACATTGGCCTCGGTGGTCTAGCGGTATGACGTTAGGACAGAACCCCAAAGGTCCCCAGTTCAATCCTGGGCTAAGGCAGATTTTTTCGTCTTCAGGTAAATTTGTTTTTAAATTTTAGTTTAGTTATTAATTAATAGATGGAACCACTCATTGGTTTAATAATTTGTTTAATTTGTCTAAATTATTTAGAATCATTAAAATTCCATTGTGTTTCAAGGGTTAAATTTGGTAAGTCAATTAGGTTTATTTGGATTGAATTCCCTTGAGGTTTGGATTGTATAATGTTTGTGCCCTAATTCAGTGGTTCTCAACCTTTTTTCTGTTGAGGAACATGTTTTAATATTTTAAAATTTGACAGCACACCTAAATATTTTAAATAATAGAACAAATTTTCATTAACAGATTTTTTCATTAACAGTATTTATTCTTATTACATTCAGATTACAGACATACTCATACACTGGGTCATTAAATGGCGGCCCTTATTAAGTAATAGCGCCACCTGTGGATTTTGTCTTTTTAGAAAAACTATATTTTAATTTAATTTTTTTCCTTAATTTTTAAATTATGAATAACAAAAAATTTTGGCTTTCGCAGAAATTCTAGAGTTAGATTTTTCTAATGATAGCCTGTTTATAGGAATCGGTAGGTCTGCAAAAGGGATATCCAGTCAACCACGTTTCACTATTAGTATATATGATACATACATACAGTTCATTCTTAATTTTTCGTGGCACACTGTCAAAGGTTTGGCAGCACATTAGTGTGCCACAGCATAGTGATTGAGAAACACTGCCCTAATTGATAGACAAGAACTTCTGTTATGTTCTATACTTAATGTCATATGTGATTTACTTCTTGTCAATTTTTTTTATCTTTCTGGAATGTGCCATTCAGTTTTTACATTGATTTTGTAGTTTTTGCAGAAAGGAAACTACCTAGGTCTATGACACTCATGTATCCAATAATAACAAAAAATTTTTACAATTGGACACACAAAACTTCATACAATAAGTCTTATATTATATGAATATTTACAGAGATTTCTATCAAAAACAAAAATATTAATATATTTATTCTGATTTTTTGTCTAAAATTAAAATTTTTAAATATATTTTTTTAGGGCTATGAATTACAACAAATTTTTGCTTCTCAAGCACATTCTGGACCAGTTTGTTGTTTAGCAGTATCAAATAAATATTTAGTTTCAGGAAGTGTTGATGAAACCATTCAAATATTTAATATGAAAACTAAAAAAGAAATTGGAAATTTAATTCACCATGATGGTAAGATTATATTTCATATTTGCAAGTTTTAAGTTTTCAATTATATAATTCACAAAAAGCATAAGAAATGCAAAATGAATGTTTTCAATTTTTAAAAATTATTTTCAGCCTTTTCATTACCAAACACAAAACAATTGATTTATTAAACAAAAAATCAGATTCCTTCATTTAGCTAAATTATTTTGTTAAAAAATTTTGTCTATTAAATTCAGCAGACCAATATTTATTCATTGAATGATATTTATTTTATTTATATACTTAATTTTTCAGTTATATCTAATATATAATTGTTTATCAATTGCCAGTCACATGTGGTAAGGATGATTAAGTTAACTTAATAACCATCAAACTGCTCTAAAAATAAATACAATAAATTGTTATTTATGTTTTCAGTAGTCAAATATTTATATCTATATTACTTATAAAATACAGATTATGTTTATGTATGCATGTGTGTGTGTGTAACTTTTTATTTAAAATCTAAAATAGATATTTAGGAATATGAAATAGAATTTTGTTCAGTATCAGTATGGGCATGTCCCTACATTGCCCTTTTTTAGGCCATAGGGACCCAAATTTTATTTATTTTATGACAATAGGTATCAGTAGATGGTGCTAAATTTTAAAGTAAGGAGCAACAGATAACTTACTTGCATTGCTACTACTGGATTTTTACAGAATTACTTAGCTAAAACAATTATTGATTATGATACAGGATACTGTTCAGTATCAATTTGTGTTCAATCAGTCTTTAAATCATACCTTTTCATGTTGGATGTTTTATTTTAATGAAAATTTTGTGTTGACTTTGCAGCTAAGTTAAACCTGTTATATATCTATAATTATGATCATGACATATTACATATCTTAAATGATATTTGTTTATATATTATCACACAAAGAAATTATATACAGAGCTCATTTTATTGTCAAGTTATCCTATTCATCATGATGTAAACTACTATGTGTTTATCCAATATTATATAATAATACTAAGTAATATTTAAAATCATACAAAAAGAAGTAATATATACAAATTTTTTATTTGTTGCAATTTGAAATGAAATTATATTAATATTCAACATGGTGATAGACAATCTGGGAAATGTCCATAAGCCACGTTGCATTATTGAAATAATGCAACGTGTCCTCCCCCTTTAAAATTTTTTGATGCACTATGGATGATTATTATAACATTGTTCTCCAAGCTGATCAGAGAAACAATTTGGATTAGCCAGACCTGTTTTATAACAAACATATTTCACATGTTACATTAGTCTTTATTTCTCTAACAATTACACATAAATATTTTATATTTTATTTAATAACTAAAATATTGTTTTGTCATAAAGATGCAAACATTAACCATTTTAAGAATGACATCATAATTTACAGAAATCTCCTTCCTATGTCATTTACTGTCCCAAATCTATATTTTATCCCTAAAGCGTGGCATAATTTATAGATTTTCCCTAGCTAATAAATAAATAATACACAAAGAAATAATATACATAGTATATAGAAAATTTCTATTTTATTGCCAAATCTATTCTTATGCAACATCATTGTCATGGCATAATTATGTATTTCAACCAAGCATTATAATAATATAAATTATATGTAAAATTTAAAATATTGTCCACCCATTCACATTAATATTTGGTATTCAGTATTTCCTGAATGGACATGCCCAAATGTTTTTAACATGGGCAAAATAATTAAATTCTTGTGTAAATTAAACAAAGAACCAAGCATGTGTTAAACAAGTACGGTTTTCTGCACATGTGCATGGCCTTTTGTATATTATTATCTTAAAAAAAGATATATTATTATTATTCTATTTTATACATAAAAACTAATCTCTCATATGCAGTCAATGTCATGATGGCATCGTTTATTATATAATTATATATATGATATGTTGTATGTTGATGATATATCATTTATGAAATAAATTTTAAATTGTCTCATTATCAATCAATTATTTTTCAATAATTATTTTTATTATGTGATTTATAAATAAAAGTTTGGCAATACCATTATTTTATCTAGTGTTATTAATAGAATGCATAGAAAAAGTTTATTATTCAAGTATTTGACTACTAAAAAATTTAGTAATTATATATTACTGATTAGTTTTGATGGTTAAGTTTTGATATATCTGAAATCATTTGCATGTATTTAAGTTGTGCTATTGTTTTTAAGTTCTTTATAAACAAATATCATTAGATAAAAGCATTCTATCATCTGTGAATTCAATTGTTAAATTACACACAATATTGAAAATTAATACAAGTGATAGTCCATAAATAAGGATTATGAATCTGCTATCAACAGGAATTTTCATTCTGAAAATCAAATACATTATGAAAAGGGAGAGACATTCTTACATTAATTTTCAACATAGCCCTATTGAAATTGATATATTTATCATACGACTTCTCAGAGTTGAAGAAGTCCTCTCATAAAAGTTCATGCCTTGCATACAGACAAAATTCTGAACAGTTCATTTCACATTTTCATTTCTAGTGAAATGCTGCCCTCCCAGCACCTTCTGCAAAGCCAGGAAGAAGTGGATATCATTGAATGAGAGGTTGCACTGTAAGGGGAGTGATTGAGCATTCTCACCAGAATTTGGAAATATGGTTTGCTGTTATTGCTTCCATATGGGGTCTTATGCTCTTATTATGGAGGATGATTCCCAAACTGAGAAGGCATAATTCTTTTGTTGAATTGCAGCTTTCGGTTGTGTCAATGTGTTACAATACCTGTTGGCATTCACAATTCCACTTTCCAGAAAGTCCAGCAAGAAATCAGCAGAGAGCTCTTGATTATTTTAGCATCCCAAAAAATAATCAGAAGGATCTTACTGCTGAATGGGTCACCTTGAATTTTTATATATATAGTTATTCCTCAAGAATCAAGAAAGTTAAAGCTTTTATACAAGACAAACAGGGTTGCAGAGTCGGAGTCGGAATTTTAAACTGCCTGTAGTCAGAATCGGACCTTACAAAGTTTAGGATATCGGATTGTTTTTAAAAGATGGAGTCTGAGTGGATCATTTGTCATCTGATTCTGTAGTCCTGAATTGCAGAGTCAGAGATTTTTGAGTGGAGTCGGGGTTGGATTTTTGAACTGCTCGAGTCGGAATCGGAATCAGAATCAGATCATTTGCCATCCGATTCTGCAACCCTGAAGACAAATATATCTACTAAACAGAAACATTTTTGTAAAGATCATTATTAATTCTATATCTGTTTAAAAACAATACAGCAATACCTCGCATAGTCCAGTTAATTGGTTCCTCTTTCTTACTGGACTAATTGAAACCGGACTATTCGAGGTACATAACCTATGGGAAAAATTATAATTGGTTCCAAGAAATTTTCAATTTCCTCATGTTTTTTTAAATCGTAAATTCTTACATTAATTATTATTTCATACCCGCAAAGATTTATAAAGATTTATAATAGACAGAAGGGGACAGAAAGTGGATCTGAGCCCATAAAGACAAATAGATAGAGGGCTCGCCTAGCAGGTGAACGCATTCGCTTTTTCCAAATCGGTCGCTCGGCTCCATTACAAACCCAGAGTGGTGCTTCGTAAAGGCAGATTCCACTTGAACTGGGCTGCCGCAGGCTGATGAGTCGCAAACGCCGATATGCCCAATATTCATTCCCATTCAATGATTCAATTAAGCATTTGCAGTAAACAACTGACGACATTGCACTTGAGAGGCAGGCACTATAATAAATGTTGTTCAGATAAATTTGGCAACATAGAGCAGCCACTTGCTTGTCTCAGCTCATCATAGTGGCTATTCAAGTCATATATAGGTAGTAAGTAGCAAGCACACTTACATTTCATATTTATTTAAAAAAAATAAAGTAAATTAAAAATTTTTTATTAACAATTACAATCCAGGCTATAGTGAAACCCGGACTATTTGAAACTGGACTATGCGAGGTATTGCTGTATACCATTTAACAATTTGCCATTAAAAACCACATAGATTAGAATTATATTTGATAGAATAGTTTCAAAATAGAATAAATAGAGTAATTATAAAAATGTGTTCTTGATGTAATAACTAAATAATAATAAATAGTACAGAAATATATAAATTTAAATTAACTTTAAAAAAAATTGTATACAGGATGCAACAGATGCTTCAATATTTTTGATATATTGATATTTTATTTTGATATTTTTGTACTTGATACATTTATGTCAATTTATATTGAATATCAATATTTTTCAATATTATCAAATATCAAGAATCAGACAAATTTAATTTTAATGTTTGGTGGAGATTTTTTTTCAATTACATATAAAAAATGATATCATTCGCCTTTCAATTTTTTAATGTAAATATTAATTGTGCCTGATAGCATCAAAAGCTTGATTACATATTCTTATTCCTGTTTTGTAGTACATTTTAATTTAATTTTATATTTCAGTTGGTTAATTTTGCAAATCGTTGTGGGAAAAATAAAATAAAATGGAATGATTTTCTTAATTCATGAGGATTTTTGAAAAAATTGTAATTATGAGTTAAAACCAAAATTTTTTTATCATCATAAGTTATGTTTTATAATATAATTTAGCAACAATTCCAATAATTGTCCTAAATATCCAATAATTATCCAATCTGTCAGATGGCTGTGGTGGAAATGATCTATGCTTCTACACTAGGGAATCCTGGTCCCACATCTCAATAGCTTTTTCAGGAGAGTTCCTGGCCCGGTATGTTGATCACCATTCTCCAACTGATAGCTGATCTCATCAGAAGTGTGGGTAACTGTGGTATGCACTGGAATGCCTGCTACGTTGTACCTACTACGGTGAAAAGTCGCATTACATGGGAAAAATATATACAGTGCATTCCATTTAATCAGACCACTGGATAAAGGAATCAGCTGCTTATTAGAACCAAATTTACAGAACCCAATTCAAATGTGCTAAATTAAGCATAATTTACTCTACCAATTTACTCTCTAATTCTAATTAAGCTAATTTACTGCTAAATTAAGCATTTAGCACATTTGAATTGTGTGCCACTTATTGGGACCAGTAGAATCAGTTCAGACTCATTCAAAATATTGTGAGACAGGGTAGTAAGATTTGAAAATATTGCATTTCTGTGCACTTGGGCCCGGTTGCATAAAACTATTGTGGACCGTTAGTTGCTAACTCCGCCTACATCTTGTTAGTTTCCGTTGCATAAACGAAATAACAACAACTTTGCTAGTGGAGATGACGTCACAGTCTTGGTAAAGTTATCGATGCCAGAAGTTGCTGTTAAAGCTTGCGAATGGTCATGGCCTCTCTACTTCTGTATTACTATCTTGAAAATTCTCGAAGTATGAGACGAGAAAGGGTATTTACAGATAAATCAAATCCTTTTGAGTGGCCAGAAGAAATTTTTATAAGAAATTATCGGCTACCACGACCTTCAGTGTTTCAGTTGTGTGATAAATTAACTCAAATGGAAATACTATTAGACAGATGCTGATTTTAAATAAATTTTCATAAATTATTGTTACATTACAGATTCTTCTTCTTTGTATTGTAACGTAGTGTGGCCAAAATAAATCGTCACAAGCTTATTATCATTTTACAAACAATAACTTTATTTAAAGACTAAAGAATAAAAAATCATTGCTAAAACTTGGGTGTGTCGCTCCACCGACCTCAAACCGTCGGTTCCAGCATCTAATAAAACTTCGAACTCCGGTGTAATAAAGCCGTCATTTTGGTTATAAGCTTTTAACAACGGCACCGATGGTCCAATTGATGTTATAGCTTACGGCACCGATAGTATTTATATTTAGAACATTTCATTGATGAATCATTCAAGTATATTTGTTGTTTATTAAAATTGCATATATTGAATAAATGATCATTTAATAATTTCAAATTTTTTAATTAGAATGTATTTTATAAAAAAACAAATACAATCATAATTTATACAAATAAAATATTTATAAATTAAAAAGTTAAAGTTAATTCTTCCGATGCTTTTCGTAGATCACTAGGCGTTTTATAAGTCCCACCTAATTCTCCTTTTATCAATTCTTTTCTACGCTCTACTTCATTTAATAATGCTTCTATTTCACTTACAGTAAAATTCGCTTTCCGTTTTCGAGGATTTGAAGTAGACGCCATTTCCAACTCTTCCCAACATGCAATGTTTCTACGTCACTAGAATCTATTTCCGCCAATGTAAGAAGCTTTTTCATTGGATGTTTGAAGAAACATGTAAGAAGACTCGAAGGCGGAGTTATTTCGGTTGTTACTATGATGTGGTATTTGCTAAAAGTTTTATGCAACGGAATATTCCCAAGCTATCTACTCTTGGTAAAGGTCGCCATATTTACCGATGATTGTTAGTTGCGAATCGTTAACTTTATGCAACCGGGCCTTGATCTGTAAACACTAATGACATCAATTACTTGGTAATGACGTCAACAAAAGTAGTGTTAATTATAACAGTTGATTTTATGTAGGAAGGAAATGAAAACAGTCTAATATCTGCACTGGATCAATGTTATGATTTTGTTCATAAGAAGTCAATTGAGTATATACAATAATCAACATTGGATAAGTTCATAATAAAACACAATTAGATGTTTCATTAGTTGTAAGGCTTGGAATCTACTACACCTGAAAATATGCCTGAAACTGAAACTGAAAGTGATGCAGCTTCTGGTTTGTATGCCATATCTTGGCCAGAAACTCACCTGAAAATACAGTATAAATAAATTTAATGTTTCAGTTTCAGGTCTAACTATGTAGCCAATCAGAGTTTAGTGTTCAGTAGATAACATGGCAGTGCACAGACCAAGAAAAATTTTCTGTTCAAGACTTTTAGGTTCTGTGCATTTAATGCTATGAATAATAAAAATCTCTTTTTATGAATCTTTCGTGTTTTATAACAGATAGATTATGCAAATCTTAAAAAAAGTAATGATTTATAATTTTGATGTTTTGATTCTTAATTTACTCATTGTTGGTGTCGTAGACAAAATGGTGGAAGTGTGTTGTAAACAATGCTTGTAAACATAGGAGAAACTTAGATTTAGAAATACTTTTAGAAGTTTAAAAATTCAACTTTCTTTATAATAAACAAGAAAAAAATACAAAGATGTGTCATTAAAAAAGTTTATGGGCTGCAGTAGGCACAAATTTTGGACTTGATGGTAAGTTTTCCTAGATTAATATACAATGATACTGTATATCAGTTATCTTATAGTTTAATGTAATCAAAGCTTTTAAAATAGGAAATGAAACAGAACAAAAATGGAAAGTACAAAAGAATAAATATGAGAGAAAAATATTTGAGAAAGTAATAGAAGTGGTTGTGGACTAACTGATATTTATAGACCAGCATGGGACAAGTTGCTAAAGATAAAAATTAAACAGCCATCAGAACATCCTCTTGATATATTGACACTAGATGGTGTTATAAAGTTCTATCGATTTGCTTATATTTATTTGGAGCTTAAGCAGAAACTGAAAGCAACCTGAAACATAACTTTTCTCATTTCAGTTTATGTTATAAGTTTCAGTTTTCTGGTGTAGTGGATTCCAAATCTAAGTTAGTCATATATAATCTTTTAATCGCTTCCATTGTACTATGTTTTGCTTTAAACTTTAGTGTTCTAGAATTGTATGTAAATTAATCAAAGTTCAATAAACATTTATTTATTTAGTATTGTGATCTGTTTTTTCAGGGTGTCATATTTTTGTGACAAAATTTTATAACTATTAGTGTAAAAGGTTCTGTGAACTTGAATTTTTTAATTTCAGATAATGGGACCAGTCACTTAATGGATCCAAATTTCATCTGTCCCAATGTGGTCCAATTAAGTGGAATGCACTGTATATTCAATTTTTGGTGAAATTCATTAATTATATTTTACAGATATAATTTTTATTAAATTGGGAAAAATTGCAAAATTGGATATTTTTGACCTTAAATTTAATAAAATATTATTTTTTAATAAATTATTATTCATTTATTAAAAAAGAATAAAAGAAGAATTTAAAAGTAAACTATTTTTTGTTATGTATAAATATTCATGTGGAATAGAGACTAATAAAACAGATTTAATTTATTTTAATAAACAATATATTTTTTTAGAGAGAACACATTTCTGTAAAATTTGGTGTAAATCATTAAAATAAGAAAATTTAAATATATTGACTACTTATAAAAATATATTGACAACTTATAAAAACTAAATATATTGACAACTTATAAAAATCACACAGCACATTTAGCAGTAGGATAAACAAGCAAACACTTTAATTTTCTATCAATAACGTTTTCAGTATACATAGATACTATCATCAATTGATCAAAATATTCCAAATAAGAATTACAAACGAATCTTATCTAAAAAAAAACGAATCTTGATTAGATAAGATTTGTTTGTAATTCTTATTTGGAATATTTTGATCAATTGATGATAGTATCTATGTATACTGATAATGTTATTGATAGAAAATTAAAGTGTTTGTTTGTTTATTCTACTGCTAAATGCACTGTGTGATTTTTATAAGTTGTCGCTTGGAGAATAAGCAGTTTCGTAGAAGTTCAGAACTATGCTAAATATATTGAATAATAACATAAAAAAATCAATAATATTGCATAAAAACTGAAATAAATAAAAACATTTAATGTTATTTCATATCTATTAGACTTAACATAAAAACTACTTGGCAATTTGTCAAGTGAATAGGGCTTGGCGGTGAACAGCTTGAAGAAGGAATTTCCCAGCACAAGTTGGATAACTAATAAAATAAGAACACTATTACTATTATGCAATAAATCTTTAAAAAAAATGTTAAATTAGATAACTTGAAAGACATAAACTTGTATTATAAGATTAAAAATTTCACATCCAGTCTACTACATAACAACTCTCATAAATTGTCATGACTGATTTTTTTTCCTACTCTTGGGAACATTTAGTAAAGAAATCTAAGAAACTATATTAATGTGTTGTTAATAATTTATTAATAACACATTAATATATAGTTTCTTGGATAATATTGGTTATAATAACAATTATTAATAGTTATTTAAAAATTTTTTCATTATTATTTTACTGTTTAATATTTAATTGATTTTAATTTTCTATTATTTATTTTTATGGTTATATTCTTTAACATATTTTGAAAAAATTATTTAAAAAACATATTTTTATATATATTTATTTATTTAATAATAGGAACAGTGACATGTTTAAATTTTTTTGATGATACTCATTTATTCAGCAGCAGTGAAGATAAAACTATATGTGTATGGTCTTCTTCCAACTGGAAATGCCTTAAAACGTTACAAGGACATAAGTGAGTTTAAATTGATTAATGTTAATATGATATTTCTTTTTAATTTTATTTAACAGATTTAGTAAAATTAAACAATTGTTTAACAAAGTTTCTTAAAATATAGAGGTAATCCTTGACTTATGACATGATTTGGTTCAAACCCCTCTGCTATAAGTTGGAGCAGTTGTAAGTTGTAAATGCCTAAAATTTATAAATTGCTCACTATTAATGTTTATTAAGACACTATGTATTATTTTAATAACCATAACAAACACAAAAAAAGATACTTTCTATATTTCAGACCATTGAGTCAGGGACTCAAACCTATTGAATTACATTGATCAATCACAGAATTTACTGATTACATCACTAACAAGGACATAAGTGAGTTTAAATTGATTAATGTTAATATGATATTTCTTTTTAATTTTATTTAACAGATTTAGTAAAATTAAACAATTGTTTAACAAAGTTTCTTAAAATATAGAGGTAATCCTTGACTTATGACATGATTTGGTTCAAACCCCTCTGCTATAAGTTGGAGCAGTTGTAAGTTGTAAATGCCTAAAATTTATAAATTGCTCACTATTAATGTTTATTAAGACACTATGTATTATTTTAATAACCATAACAAACACAAAAAAAGATACTTTCTATATTTCAGACCATTGAGTCAGGGACTCAAACCTATTGAATTACATTGATCAATCACAGAATTTACTGATTACATCACTGTCATAAGTATGAACGGTTATAAGTCAAGGTGATCATTACTTTAGATTAAAAAATTTAATCTAATAAAGTAATTTCAATATTAATTCAAATTTATTAGTAGTTTATACATTAATTTAATGTTTATGAGAATTTTAAAAAAAGAACTACAGGTATTCTTCAGTTTATGAATTTTCAATTTAGTGAAAAGCACAAATCTATACCATTCTTTGTTTTACAAAGAAAAATTTTTGCTTTTATGAAAAAACTATTTGATTATCAATCATTATAATTTGTTTAAATCAATGCTTTTTCTTGCTTATTTTCTTCATTGATTGTATCAGATATATCAAATTTATTCTTGTGTGCCATTTTTTAAGACAGAATTCACTCCTACTTTAACTAGAGAATCTAGTATTCAGGGATTGGTCTCTACTGATGATATGAATATCTGTAATATACTTATGGCATTTTTTAATGGTTTTGTAACTATATAACAGTATTTAATATCATAAAACAATGGTTATACATATTTCAGATATATAAATCTTTAATATAGTTTTATCTGTATATATGAGGAATGACAGTAAAACTTTTGTTCTATTAGAAGTTCTAACTAACATAATGATTTAAATAAATAAATTGTATTGTGTCTATATATTATTAATATAATTACCATATAAAATTTATAATTAATGAATTTTTAATAAATAGAATTTAAAACATCAATACTAACTTCCAGAAAATTGAATTTATTTTTTTTCCAATAGTTTAGCATAATGAACAATTTTGAGATATTATTTTAATAATTTCAGACAATATTTGATGAAAAATTTTAAAATTTTTAATTAATAAATGAAACTACAATAATTGGCAAGTTTATTGCCTTAGATACTTAAATTCAAGATTCTTTGGCACTTGGTGGCTTTAAAATTCAAAGTTAAATCGCAAATAATAGGTGAAATAGGTAATATCTGTTATAAACTATTGTATTGTATTATACATAATTTCATTTACATCAGTATTAATAGGAAATAAGTTTCTAATTTATGAATTTTCACTTAATGAGCAGTTTTTCTGACTCCGGTTACATTTGTAAACTGAGGGATATCTATAAAATTAATCTATAAATAATTAAAATTAATTAATTAATATTTATATTAGTATATTTTTTATAGAGATAAAATATTTCATATATCAATTCATCCATCTGGAAAACTTATTCTTTCTGTATCAAAAGATAAAACTTTGAGAACATGGAATCTTATCAAAGGCCGTTCCACTTATGTCACAAACATTAAATCTGGTAAGTATTTTATGATTTCAAATATTTAATATATTATACGTGTATACAAACTTTATAAAATTTTTATAAATTTAATCATTTGAAATCTTACTGAATTATAAATCTTAAATCATATTATTCAAAAATAATCTAGTAGGATTAATTTTAAATTAAAATTAATCCTACTAATGTAAAACAAAATTTTTAAAATTATTATTATTAATGATGACATTAACACATTTTCAATTATTATTTCATATTTCATACTTATGGATATTATTTAAAAAATTTTTCAAAATTAAAATTGAAGTAATTTTTATGAACATAATCTATAAAAATTCCTGATCTAGCAAATCTAATAGAAGGAATTTCAGGATTTGTTAGTGTCGGCCAGACTTCTGCATAGGCGAACGGCATAAGAATTTTAATTTTAACAATATAACTAGTTGGAGAAAAATTATTTCTAAATAACAACAATTAGCTACAATAAATTCAAATAAATAAATCAATAAACCAATAAATAAATTTAATAAGAACTAAATTATTTAGTAATCACTTTAACAGTACTATTAATAAAAGCAACAATACTTTATTAAAGCAAAAGTAATTCACAAGTTAATTTGGCAATAATTTGTTTACTCAGTTCAAATAAGTTTTTTAAATCAATTCAAATCATAATTCTATTAAATCTTACGAATCTGATGACATTCAAAAATCCCATGATGTGCTATAGATCATATGCTGTTATGCTATATAAAGATTCCTTAGAACTGGAACAATTTTCATCTAGTTTTTAGCTTTGCATTTTTAATTTTTATTTTTATTTAAAGGCTTTTTCATTTACTACAACATTTGCAGTTTATTATGCTAGTTTTCAAATATTTTTCTGTGATTTTGTTCATTTTCTATATTTTTTTATTTGTATATGCTATCAAGATCAAATATTGCACAGCACTGTTAGCAGTTAAGATTAACTTTTTATTAAACTTTTTACAGACGTTTTCGGCAGTTACGCCATGAGGATGGTGTAACTGCCGAAAATGTTTGTAAAAAGTTTAATAAAAAGTTATTCTTAACTGTTAATAGTGTTGTGCAATCAATATTTGATTTTGAAATATAAGTATAAGCAGTTGTCTAATAGTTTATGTATGTGCTATTGACTTATATATCAGATTGGTCTGTACTAAAGAATTGTTTTCTTATATTTTGAATTTTTTAATATAATTTTTCCTATTTCATGTCATGGATATGAGATACATGTCAGTGAATTAACCCATTGAAGTCTGTAACTAGGTATATTACAGACCTCCCATTAGGGTCTGTAATTAGGTATATTAAAAAATAAACCTAATTAAATATGCAAAAAATTGAGATTGTGAAGCCTCATTTAATTTTCATCAAAATCTTTAGAAATTTTTATTGTTTTGTTACATTTTTCATTCTCATTGTAATGATATGAAAATTTTTCAAATTTTATATTTTTCATGACTTTTCATTCCTTATATGAAATCAAAGTAAATGTGATTTTTTTGTGTGAAATCTTAGCCATCCAATGAAATGTTTGTTATTTTTTGGATAGCATTAAACCTTCTGAATAAAAGAAGCCATGTTTTAAAAAATTATTGATAAAAAATGAAGCATTGTTCAAATTTTCATTAATTGAAGTTATATCTATATTAAACCTTTAAACTGCTTCCACTTAAATTCAGATAAAAACACTATACAGCAAACATTGCAAAAAATGCTTGCTGTATAATGTTTTAATTTGAAATAAAGTTATATCATATAATTAGTTGAAAAGTAACATAAATTTATTAAAATATTGTCATTATTATTAATAAAATATATTTATATGTATGTTTTTTTAAACTTTATTTTTATTATTGATTTTTATTCTACTTCCATGGTATGTATACACATCAATGGATCTTAACAGTTTAATTGTGTGTGTTAATATGAATGCTGTAATACATTAAAAAATTAATATTGTAATCAGAATTGTTTTTTCAAATTCCTGTATTTATATTTCTTATTTATATATGAAATCTTGTAAATACAAGAATGGTTCATAAATATTTTTACATATTTTTAAATTTTTAATGGTTATTTCAAAAAGATTGAAATTTTTTGATTTTTAAATTTTTAATGAAGGTTATTTCAAAAAGATTGAAATTTTTTGATTACTCTGGTATATTGCATCATTATTTAATTTGTTTTTATTATTTCAATAATATATTGAGATAAATTAATTTTATTGAAATTTCAAATTAAAATAAATTTTTTGTATAATAAAATGTAAAACATTTAAAATTAAAAGAAAATGATAAAAATGAAGAGAATATGCTTTAACCCTTTGCGCTCCGTAAAAACATTTTTTTTTAACGTTCTACAACTATAGTGCGTCCATTTAAAAAAATTATGATTTATTGTTTTTTTGTCATAACTTTTTTGCATTTTAATATTTTGACACAAAAAAATTGGATTTTGTTGGCAATATACCGTACTCTGATACCCTTTTTTA
>AYEL01072433.1:0-74685 GCA_000484575.1 Olivierus martensii
AATTTATGCAAATGTGATGAGATATACGTTATCTATATTTAAAAAATTATTTCCTTGCGTACCTTATCTGTTTTATATCAGTGCTCAATATTTTGGTATGCATTATATAGGTAATTTGGATAAAAATGATAAAGTACAATATTTTATTAATTATTTCCTCTCAGCTATAATCATATTAATAATGTTCAACTAAGCTACGAAAGTGTGCCTTTACGATTGCAAAAATGTGAAAATTTTAAAATATTACATGTGAGAAATATTTAGATGTAGTTTCTACTAATTATAAATTTTTAGGTATGCTCGATTATGTGGAGTGAATTATGAAGTGTGTATATTGGATGTATGGGAAAAGGCAATAAAGGAGAGAGTTGAGAAAATAAGTGGATGAAAATTGATTATATTTGAATTTGAGAGTATGATAAGAGTAGTACGTATATGAATAAGAAAATGACTATGAAGAAACCTGGTATAGTATGAAGGGATAGGAATGTTGGGCATTATTTGATCAGTAATGTGTGTATTCCTTCTTTGAGGACTTTCCACCATTTCATAAGGATACAGCTATATGATGATGATGAATACAATACAATTACATTAACTGTTTTATGTTATTGGTTATAAATTTAATTGAAAACATTCTTAGATCAAATAAATTTATACAGTGTAACCTTATTATCTTGAACCTCTTTACAGTATCTCGAAACCCTTGATATGTGGAAAAAATTTTTTCCATGCACTTTCGGCATTAAACCAATATAATTTCAATAGTTATCTCAAAGTATTTACTTCAAAATCCTCACTATCTTGAATTAGTTTATAATTTTTGTGCTAGAGAAATTAAAAATATGAATTTTCCTTCACTTTTGGAGTTTAATGAAAGGATTTAAATTTAACAAAAGAATGTAAATGTGTTACCAATAACCGGAACAGGAACTTTTTTTGTGCATCTCAGAATACTGAACATGTCGTACAGTAGTTTTGTTTTTTAAATTTCACTTCTAATTGTTGATCGGTTTTTCTCAATATGATCGTGTTTATTCAGTGATACTTTCAAACTTTGGTTTATAAGTGGCAGGAGTATTTAGATTAATTTTTGTGGGGAAAAAGTGTCTTATACGATATTAAAAACTACAGTATGTATTATTGACATAAAAATCTTTATTTAAAATTGAACCTTGATATCTCAAAACTTTTTATATCAAATTTTTTTTTGTTCCCGTGAAATTTGAGATATCGAGGTTCTATTGTATATATAATACCTCCTGCCATGTATTATATTCCTATGACTTGGAAAAATAAATTAATGAAATATTATTCACCTGACTTTAACAGAAAAATGTTAATACATAAATAAGCTTAATGCAAAGTGCAGACATTAATCATTTACTCCCTCCATATTGAAATGATTGTCCAATTTATAAATTTGCATCGGATTAAGGAGCTAGAGCGGATACTTGTTTTCCAGAATGCATGAAATTTTCTATGAAATGCATAATTATTAGGGACATATAATACTAGAGAATGGAAACAGTGTAAACAACTGATTTAGTAGGAAGAAAGTGTTATCCTCTATTTAGATCTTTAATGTGATCAAATGATCAATCTTCAATATCTATCAATATTTCTTTATCCAATTGTAGCCATTTATAGCATATGTGACATTTATTTAATTTCAATACTTTTCTAACTGTAAGCCCTCCAATGTATGTCAATATTGGCAAAGAATCATTAGGTATTAATTGAAAATCAAAATTATTTTCCAACAATTGAGAAAATGCATCAAGACTTATATTATAATCACAGTTTTCTTTCACAGGAACTAAAGTTTTTAATGGTATTTCTATATTATTTGCTTGCTGCAAGTAGAATATTTTCAGCAATATAAAACTGTAATCAGAAAAAAAATAGTACTAAGAATCATTTATGTTTATTCTCTTCTATATATATTACTAATTTAAAATTAATAATTATAGTTTCATCTTGTGTAGTTAAACAGAATAAGAATTTTTATTGCTTAAAGCAATTTCTATATTGTATTCTCTTTGTCAAAAAATAAATAATTTTCTTTTTCTTCAACTAAATATTAATTTTAGACTAATTTATTATTTATCATTTCACTGCAATTTTGAACAAAACCTTTATATATATGTCAATGAGTTTTATCGGATTTATGAGAATTTAATATTTTTAATACAATAAAGTATTAAATTCTCATCAACTGTATATTTATTAGATAGAATATATAACGAAAATTCTCGATTCATAATGAAAATTCAAGTAAGATTGCTATATCTTACTTACCGAAATTTATATAGCAAAGTTACAAACTGAAACTTAGTAATTTCATTTAAACCAATTATGAAAATACGATAGACAAATATATGTGTTTTATTTCTTATAGAGCAACAAAAATGAAAAATTAGATGATTAAATAAATTAAAAATAAAATGAGCGATAACATTCCATGGAATCGTAAAATCAATTAATCTTAAAGAAGAAAATCACTTAATTAATAGCACAGAAATAGTCACAACGGCTTCCTTCTAAGACCAGTAAAGTCACGTGATTTTTTCGCGCAGAGGCCCGTCTTTCTCGTTGGCCACGGAACAAGGACTGTAAAAGCTGATTTATTATAATTAATTTTCAAATAACATTAGCTTAAATGAAATTAGTTTAATTTCCTTCTTAAAATTTTTAATTACTGATTACTGATTATATTGCCTCAAGATTTTTAAATAAACGAGTGGAAAAATTTATACATGTTTAAATTTTATATCAGCAAAAATCAAAATCAAAGTTATTAATACAACAGTCTTTAATAATAATTGTATAGATGGAGCTTTTTATAAGTACAGTGGATTCCGCTTAATTGGGACACATCTAGTTACTTATTACAGTCGGATCCCGTTAACACGCGGTTTTACCATGGCTACCTTGATAAGCAATCGCTTGTGATATCACTCCTAAACATCTTCGTCAGTCGGGACTAAGCCATTTTGGGGCCAATTAAGCGGCTATCCCAATTAAACGAAGTAGTAATAAATTATAAAATAAAATATATAATTCGTAGGCAAATAAATAAATAGGTTAAAAAATAATAATTAGATACTGATACCTATTTTAATGCTTTATTAAAATAGGTACCTAATTATTAGCTTTTTACCAATCTCCTCTGACTTCATCTTCAACATTGGGCCGCTGATATTCACGCCTCGCCCGCTAACTATAGAAATCTATTGATCTAATGCTTCTTCGACTTCTGAATCCTTTCCATCACGCTTTCTTTTGGATGTTCCCGGAATTTCTTTCTCTAATGCGCACTCCTCACGCAGTTGATTTTCTTGTTGTAGTAGATTTTGATTTATTTCAGCGAGTCTACGATAGCTTGTATTAAATGGCTGGCTTTTAATTTTATCCAGCCAAGCAATTTTACTTGAAAGTGTAAAATCCTTTCTTGACATCTTGGCAAAGATTTAAAAATTTTAAATAAAATCGACACTGTAAATGAATATCGCTAGGTACAGTAACGGTAGACTCTTAAGTAGATGCACACTTGCCAGACTCTCGACGATAGATAACTGATTCTCATCACGCTAATGTTGCCGAATACAGTATTGTTATGCATTATTTATCAACAATGATATTTACTTATAATTTTACTAACTCACGACGATAAACGCTAATGTTGCCGAATACAGTATTGTTATGCATTATTTATCAACAATGATATTTACTTATTATTTTACTAAAGAATGGGTGTTTATATTAGTGCGGCGACAGTGTGTCGACGATGCGTTAGTAATAGGACGCGAAGAAACCACCCGCTCCATTGTGTTAGTCTGTATTGTCTCGTAGAAAGGTTTAATCCGAAAAATTACCGGTACAATAAAATGATGTTATAATTTTTATATAAGGAATTTTTTAAGAAAGCGCACAACAAGTATCAGTGTACGTAGTGTTGACATACTTTCGAAAAATCCCTGATATACTGTATATCAAAAATTGAAAATTCCTTTTCCGCTACTGTCCCAATTAAGCGAAAAGTTGTCTTAGAAATGCTTTTAAATTTTGTATTAGTTTATTAGTTTGGTTTTTGTTCTTTGAGATTTAAATTTTGTATTAGTTTATTAGTTTAGTTTCCGTTCATTGAGATTTGGCCCAATTAAGCGGAATCCACTGTACTGTATTTTTATTTTGATTCAGTATTTCGAAATAAAATATCAGTCATTTAAATAAGCAAAAAAAGATGGTTTTATTTTCTTTTATAAAGAAAATAAACTGTTACCAAATCTGAATTAAATTCACCTTATTTATATAATAGGAAATTAAATTCGGGCGCCACATAAATTAATATATAAATGTGTGTGAAGCCCCTCTTTGATTTGGTCAAAATGAAGTCTATTAATTCCACTTAAGAACAGCTTATTTAAATCTTAAATTAATACATTTTTTATCATATTTTTATTACAAAATTTATACTTTATTATAAATAATTTTATTAAATTAGAGGAATCTGTTTCTCATCATAAAACCAAACGAAGACCTAAATTGCTTACTAAGAAATCAATTACTACCAGTTTTTTTGAAGGAAAAGAGAAAAAAGAAAAAGGTAAAGCTATAGACTTTATAATAGCAAAGTATAAGGATGTAATTTTATATTTTCGACGATCTCAAATTTGATTAAAATAAATTTTATACTATTTTAATTATAATAATTAAAATACTAACTAAATATTGTAAACATAAAAAACATTTTCGAATTTCAATGAATTTTAAAATATACTACTGTAGTTCATATTTTTCATTTTTTTCAAATATTTCCATAAAAAATAAATTACTAAATCAACATATTTATTTTTTTTTATTCTGTGATTTACTGAATAAGATGTAGTTTTATTATGTTGTTTAAAAAACCATTGTCATTCAAAAAGTAGTACAATCAACCCTGTATAACACAGTACAGTACTTCTATAACACGGTTTTGCTCTAACGGGGTTAGAAAATTGCAACAGTCCTCGCATAACATGACACTTATATCACAAGGTTTCACTCTAACTCGGTTAATCAGAAGTTTAATAAACTACATAATATGTAGTTTATTACACTTCTTTACTCCCCACACAAAAACACAGTGTTTTGTGTGGCTGGCTTTCTTAAAATTATTATATATAAACACAGTGTTCTATTATAACACTATTTTTGTGTGGGGAAAATTCTCCTATTATGTTAGATATAATTTTTAATTTAATTTATTTTATTTTATTTTTTTTTTTTTTTTGTGAATCACCGCTGTTGACTTTCTAGCTATTATGTAAAGAAAATTATTGAAAAATCCCCGTATTTTATCACCTCTTCTACTGTAAGGATCACAATGTTCAAAAGGAAATGCTTACCTCTATACTAAGAAATTTGCAAAAACCTATCATGTAAAAGTAAATAAACCCAGATAACTGACATTTTTAGAGAGAATAAAAGATAAACGAAATCAAAATGCTGCAGAAAAAAACTTTAGAAATTAAAGATATTCTGCAACAGAGGAAAATCTTGTTTGCTTGTGCTTTTAGCAGCGATGAATAAGAAAAAAATTTAAATGAATTTACATCATCTGACATATAATACAGACATTACAGTTTGTAAGACGTTTGTTCGGTTATTTCTATTGTCTATAAAAATTATTATTCCGATAATTATAAAAATAATAAAATGGTATATTTTTGTTTGCTTTTGAAAATGAACATTATGACAGGTATTAAAAAATAGCATGATATAAAGTCGACCAAATGGCTGCATGGTAACGCGATGGTTTGCCATCTGGACGACCGATTATATCTTATACATTTAGATTTTTTCTGGAACTCCCCCTGAATAATTAATTCGATTTTTCAGCTTGTAAAACCCCATTCTTCATCTGATGATTGATCTTACTATGGATATAGATGGCCTTGATGGCATTGGAATGCCTGCCCCTTTATAGTAGAATGAAAAAAACTGAGCAATAAAACAGGCGAATAAATGATTTTCTAAGCGTCACTTTTCTCAAAATGGATTAAAAAAAGAAACTTCAAATTAAAAGTTTTAATGTGATGTATAAATTATTCTTTTAAGCGCATTAAAGCATCGGTCTAATTTTCTTTTAAACACCTGAGCGGGACAATTGCGTAAACTTCCTCTTGGAATATTGGAATCGATTTTATTTCCCATATCTACAAATTTTTCATAGAGCCTGGATCAGGCCATTAAGCTTCATCCTTCAGTCCACCGACTCAATACTATACTGGTATTAACTAACCCATAGTGGCTCTGAGATGGCATCACTATACGTATTCCTCTTGAGATTTAGAGATACAAGTCAACTAACTAAATTAAATAGGTCGATAATTTTAATTTTTAAAATAACAATATTTCATAGACATCTGAACTCAATTCAAATATATTTTTTAATTTATTATTTTGAAAGTTTTCAGTAGTAGTTCTGACCTCCATACATTTTTAAAGTTAGGTTATTACAAATTATCATCTTGCCACCAAGCGAAATGTATACCAATTGGCCTTCAAGTTTCGCCTATACAGAAAAATATTAGTTTCCAGAATTATCCAACGTTCGTTTTCATTTCCGTACATAATAGGTATGTAATTAAATATTTAATTTATGGATGAGAAAAATGCCATTCCTAAAAAATATATGAATTATTATGAATAATAGACATTACAATTTATTTATTAATTGTATTCAAATCTATACACGGAATAGAATCAATAAAAAGTAACGTTTAAATCTCGATTTTATATTAAGAGGAACTGAATTGTATATTAAGTATTTATTTTTTGAACATTTTATAAATATTTTCTTCTTTAATAAAGATAAATATTTAATTATCTTTGAAAACATTTATTGTAATAATAATATAGGATGAAATTATCAACATAAGTTTTCAAACAATAAATAAGTTTTCATTTTTATAATGCAAAGACAGTTTGTGATTAGTCATTGAATTGTGAATCAATCGTAGATAGTTAAGTGGAAAACTTTTGAACATTTTTAAAATGAGAAAATATCGAGTCGACTTATATCTAGGTCGTAGATTTCTACATAAAGTGCAAAGTTTATGCTAATAGATTACCATAAAACAATTTTTAAAATGCAGTACTTTTAAAACAATTTTTTCAAATTGTTTACTGGTTTAATATTAAGTTATTAATAACTGATAAACAAAATTGGTTTTAGATCAAATAATTTTGTCTTCCCATTTTATTTTGTTAAAAAAAGTTTTGATAAAATGAAAAAACTTTGTTATAGATAACGTTGAACACAATTGCTTAATAAAATTATTTGATTTAAAATTTTTTCTGTTTATCAACTTGTCTTTAAAAGCAAGAATTTTCCAGTATCGATTTATAAATAATATACAGGTCGAAATATTTTCTGGTTTCAGGAGGGCAAAACTAGGTAATGATTTATATTCAAAGTCCACTTTTACTCGAATAGTTATGACAAAGTGCAAGACTTAGACAAAGTAGGAATTATGAATATAATGCAATTTTCATTGTTCCATTTTTAATACTGTATTATTAATATATCAGTCTATTTAATTTGTAAATCTATAATTTATAATTTATATACTTATTATGTATAAAATTAACATTCTGTGATCAAATATTATGAATCCAAAACTAACAATCGTTCAAACTAGATTTTGATATCTGTTTTAATTGCAACTAACACTATATTATTGCTGGCAGGACAGTGAAAGCTTGGGGCTGGTGTTCAAGAGAATAAAGAGCTCCTTTGCTTATGTAGCGCTAAGAATATTAAATATTTTGTCAATAAAATTAAATTATTAAGTATTAATTTAATTTTTTATTAAAATTTTTTAAATATCTTATTCAATTCCGGGGCCCGGGGTCCTTATAGATCGGGACTCCGGTATGACGCATCCAGTGCACCTGCATTTGCACGGCTCTGATTACTATTATAAAAGTAATCAGAAATAACATTTTATACTAGTAATGGCAATAATATCACTAAGGGAATAAAATAATGTCTGTAAAAAATTGTAGGCCGGATGGCCGCGTGGTAAAGATTTGGTTTACCACCCTGGAGATCGGGTTCAAATCCGGGTCCCTCACCTCCAGTTTTTCAGGAGGGGTCCGGGCCCGTCCCGTTAACCCCATCCTTCAACCATCCGGTTGACCCCATCATGGGAATTGGCCAGCCTGTGATGGGTTCTATAAGTGGTCGCCGCCAGATATAAAATATCCCATGAGGATATGGCGGCTTATTCTAACTAACCTAACTTGTAAAAAATGTAAAGCTAACCAAAATTACTTAACTATGTTCAATTTTTAGCATTAACTACAGATTCTCATTTAATGAATTTTTGCATTACAGTAGTTATCCTTTTATTATGATTTTTTTATTTATTATTAATAATTTTATATACATGGCTAAAAAAAGAATAATTATAATAATAATTTTCTAATAATTTTATGTGTGAATTAATTCAGTAATTAATACTGAATTAATTCACACATAAAATTATTACACACATAAAATTATTAGAAAATTATTATTATAATTATTCTTTTTTTCACATTTATTTTTACTCATATTCTTAATATGAATTTCTGAAATATTTTTCACTTTAGTGCATTTCGACTAACTGAATCGCCAGATAGTCGGTTTATTCTAAATTATATGATATTTCTGCTCAATTTTCCCTTACTTATATGTATGGACAGTCTATTAAGCCATCATAATGTTGTTACGGTTACATATCCAGTATATGAGATATGGAACATTGTTATATCATTGTGACCCCATATAAGTAGAGATGTTAATTTTAGTATCCTGATCTTTTATTTTTAATATTTTATTTTTATTTTTAGTTCCGCGATCGAAGTGCTTGAAATCCCGTGATTTTATTATTATTGTATAAATATGCATATAGCATAAAAATTCTCTTTATCCATTGTAAATAGTTTTTTAATTTAATAATTGTTTTAAATATTTGTTTATATCGGCATACTATACTAGATAATTTTAAATAACACTGTTTTTTTACTTATTTCAAATGATGTGCAAAATATAAATATTGTTTTTATCTCGCTTTATTTGTGGATGAATTACGATTTTTTTAATTTACTAATCCCGAACCTCGGAATTGAAAAAATCCTTGGATTAGAGTAGTTAAGCCATCATTGCCCTGTTGGACCAACGTCAGTTAAAAATACTTATTCGTTAAAGTTAAGGTTAAAATTTTTTCGTTGCACCAAGCGTAGTTAGGGTTTAACCAAAATTTAAGTAATAGATTAACTTAATCGCCCAATGACCAGGGTTTAGCTCCACAGTTAATGAAACAAAATGGCTGCTCATAAAGTTATCGACGACGAAGAGACTTTTTTAATTTGATATGTAATCCATCGAGACGAATTATAAATTATTTTAATATTTAAAATTTTATCCTTGTAATAATATATTTCTTAAATTAAATATTACAGTGTATATATACAGTATACCATAGAAATTTGTGATATACAGTGGATTCCACTTAATTGGGACAGCCGCATAATTGGGACAAATTTCAATGAACGGAAACCAAACTAATAAACTAATACAGTGATACCTCGGTTCACGAACACAATCCGTTCCTTGGCCCTGTTCGTGATCCGAAAAGTTCGTAATCCGAATAAATTTTTCCCATTGCAATTAATGTAAATCCTAATAACACGTTTTTTATCCTAGAAAAAAAATTTTAACACGCTATGGCTATATGTGTGGAAATAATACAGAAAGGAAATAAATATAACAGTAATATTAAAAGAAAGCGTGTTTAACACCACCTTCACTAACAGTTTTAACTTTTTTGGGAGCCATAATAAGGGATAAATTTAATTAAATAAAGAAAAAATGTTTATGATTTTTGATGAAAGCACGTGTAATTACTCAGATTTTTGTTCGTATTTACAATGTTAACTGATATTAAATCAAAGAATCTCATATATGATCGACAATTATTATGTCTGTCATAAATGATTATCCATGCTTGAATGTTTCACAACGGTTTTTGATTAACAAATAGTGGATTCCGCTTAATAGGAACAGCCGCGTAATTGGGCCAAATCTCAAAGAACGGAAACCAAACTAATAAACTTAATACACAATTTAAAGCTTAATTGGGACAGTATCGGAAAAGGAATTTTCAATATTTGATATATTTTAGGGATTTTTCGAAAGTATGGCTACACATACATACACTAATCTTTGCCAAGATGTCAAGAAAGGATTTTACACTCGAGTAAAATTGCTTGGCTGAATAAAATTAAAAGCCAGCCATTTAATACGAGCCATGATAGACTGGCTGAAATAAACCAAAATCTACCATAGACGCGTCTCCTACAAAAAGAAAATCAACTGCGTAAGGAGTGTGCATTACAGAAAGAAATTCCAGGAACATCGAAAAGATTCAGAAGTCGAAGAAGCGTTAGATCAATGGATTTCTATTATTTTATTATTTTAAAATAAATCAAACGCATACACTGATTTGTAGTTAGCATACGAGCTATAGTTAGCGGGCGAGGCGTGAATATCAGCGGCCCAGTATTGAAGACGGAGATCGGTAAAAAACTAATAATTAGGTACCTATTTTAATAAATCGTTAAAACAGGTACCTAATTATTATTATTTTTACCTATTATTTATTTACTTACGATTTACATATTTTATTTTAGAATTTATCATTTCTTCGTTTAAATGGGACAAAATGCCTTAGTTCCGACGTGTCCCAATTATGCGGAATCCACTGTATATATATTCTGAGATTTATAATTTATATCGAATTATATAACTGAAATATTCAAAGATCAATTATTTGTTAAGCATTAAAATAATAAAATTCATTTTAATTATATAAATTGAGCAAAAATACATGTAAGAATCTGTAAATATGCTCTTTAAATAAATTTTATTAAATAAAAACTGTCATATTTTATTAATTGATGTTCATCGAGAAATTAATTTTTGAATCGCTTCGCTCGCTATATTGAAAAAATTTATTTGCGCTTCCATCAATTTTAATTTTATTTCATGTTCTGATTCTTCACGCTCTTTCAATCTTATATTGAACTTTCTTTTCTGATAATATACTAAAACTATTTATGGCATTAATTTCCTTTTATTTTGTCTGCCTACTTGTTTCTAAAGAATATTAACATTTGTACTTGGGATATTTTCTTTCTGAAAAAGAAAAATTTATATTTATATAAATATATAATTGTATATATTATATATGTTACAGGATAAACCCGAATTCAGGAAATACTAAAATTTCCTAGTCAAAACGAGAATGTCCTAACGCTTGTCGGACGTTCTAGTATTTCCTAGGCCGAACTCGAAATGAACATTTCTTGTTCAAAGTCCGGAATTTCTAGTTTTTCTAGTTAAAATCCAAAGTGGCAAACAGATAAAACAAAAGACTTCATTTCTCATGTATTCCCATTCAGAGTTCGATATTTGCCAACAGAAATTCTTTCTGTAGAGAATATCCGCCAGGATAAATCATTGAGGAAGGATGCAACCCACGCAGTGGAAGTACACAGAGCTAAACCCGCTTTCAATGCACGAAGCATTGTGCATCTAAATTATGTTTGTGCAAAAAAAAATAATATTTTGTGTAATTCTAAATACCACAAAAGTCTATTTTGTAAAAATAAATAAGTGGTACCTAATTCAGTTTTTTATTTTTGTATTTACGGTAATTCCGTGAATACAAAAATTGTTAATTAGGTGGTTAAGATTATTATTATTATAATGCACTTAATGCATATTTTCATTACTCGACAGGAAATATCAATTTCATTTTTTATTTTCTAGAGAGAAAATGAAATAAGATATAGCTAACTCTCATTCATTATTACATGGTTGAGTTTAAAGAATTAAAATCACTAATTTTTTTTTATTTTTATGGACAAATATTTTAATATTTTTATTAATCGAACTTCAAAATAAAATACGAAGTAAAAAAATTTAAAAGTTGAAAAACACAACTAGGTATCTCTTATTTGATTTTACAAAATAGGCTTTTGTGGCATTTAGAATTATACAAAGTATTATTTTTTGCACAAGCATAATTTAGATGCACAATGCTTCGTGCATTGAAAGCGGGTTTAGCTCTGTGTACTTCCACTGCGTGGGTTGCATCCTTCCTCAATGATTTATCCTGGCGGATATTCTCTACAGAAAGAATTTCTGTTGGCAAATATCGAACTCTGAATGGGAATACATGAGAAATGAAGTCTTTTGTTTTATCTGTTTGCCACTTTGGATTTTAACTAGAAAAACTAGAAATTCCGGACTTTGAACAAGAAATGTTCGTCATTTCGAGTTCGGCCTAGGAAATACTAGAACGTCCGACAAGCGTTAGGACGTTCTCGTTTTGACTAGAAAATTCTAGTATTTCCTGAATTCGGGTTTATCCTATAACATATACATTATAATATTCTTTCCATATTTAAAATATGAGAAGACTAAAACTAATTTGACTTAAGTATATATTCTCTAAAATATTTATAAACACCCTACATAAAATTTCAATAAAATAAAATCACTAATTTCATTCCTGATTTCCTTCAAAGAATTATTGAAATTTTTAGCAGAAACACAGTTTACAGTATTCCCTAAATCCTTAATACTTTCTAAGTGAAAAGAGGGATTTAAAAAATTATTATTAATTTAAATAATAATCTATGGTTAATAGTTAAAATTTATTTTAAAATTGAAAATCACCTTCAGAATCAAAACTTTTTTGAAAAGATGAATCACAGCCAAAGGGTTTTGTTAATGGTTCAAATTGTTCTTTTAAAATGGATATTAACTTTTCTCCAGCACCAGTTAATTTTTTATTGTAAGTACCTCCAGCTATTAAAAAATGAAAACTTGAAATTTATAGAAGAAATAAATTATATAAAATACCAATATCTATAAATATTACATAATTAAACAATCATCAATCATTACATTTTTATATTACAGATATATAATTATATTTGATCTTTAAATTATTAATCTATAGCAGGGGTGGGCAAGAGACGACCCGCGAAGGCATCTTATACGGCCCGCCTCATAAACTAGAACACATTACAGTTTCAAGGCCCACATTTGTAAAATTTTAGTCGAAAAAAAAAATAAAATATTGGATACTCGGTACAGAATATGGGTACACTACCGTGTTACTCCAAATTTTGATGATATATTAATAATTAACCATGAACATTGTAATTTCACCATTCGTATTAACTTGTAAATTTGTTTTTATAAAATTAATTACGTAGGTTCCTAATATTTTGTAACATTCTGATTTCATAGGTTATTAGCCATTAATCAGTTTAATAAAATACTTATGTTTTTAAAGAAAATTGTCTGAATTTATTAATTCGTAGGATGAATTATTTTCTAATGTTTGTAATGAAAAAATAGTTTCTACGGATGCTTTGGAACTCTGCGTACAAACAAAAACTAAGAAAATAACACAAGAAAAGTATATTTTAAAAATAATATTGATACATGAATTCATTCTTTGTGTAAGTATCACGAAAGTGGCTACATACGATAGTGAGATTGACAAGAACGTGTGCAGGTAAATTGGCGCAACCATTATTTTTGTCCCGTGTGATGGTGAGAGGAATATGTTCGTGCAAGAATCAATCTCGCTTGAACCTGAGTAGTCATTTTAAGTCAGTACTTTTATTAATTATTAATAGATTAGCTAATGTTATCATTAATAATTTCATTACATAATTACATAATGGCGCCGTAAGGTTAAATTCGCCCTTCTTTACATTTCAGTTTTTATTCGGCCCGCTTCATCCTGAAGATTGTTTACCCGGCCCTCGGCAGAAAATAATTGCCCACCCCTGATCTACAGTATATTTTAATTTTAAATGACTTACCTGTTTTTAATAACTCTTAAATTCTTCGGTCAACACTTTCTATGTTGCTTCTTTTTCTTTCAAGAAAACGCCATTGTTTCTTTTATTTACAATGATATTTTTATATTTTTTAGCTAATTCAATCAATAAATTTTTCTCAGCTTCTGAAAAATTAGCAGCTCGCTGACGCTTTTCTTCGCTATTGCATACCACATGGCTATTATCTTCAATCCTAATGTCTGCCATTTTGACCAGAAGTAGATTGAACATAACGAACCAATCACAGCCTTCCTAACTTAAATTAATTCCATAAGAGTGTTAAGCAAATCTGTGGTGTTCAGAAGCGTGTTCAGTATACTAGCTTATTCATTCAGCCGGCTTAAGACTTAATTACGCGTACTCAGCCGCTAACTTAGCCTATGTTAGTATATTGAACGTCACTGTTCGGTATAAATGTAATTAATTAATTTTTATCGTTTAAATTACAAAAAAATAAAAAATACAACAAACAGATAAATTCGTTCGGTTCTTCGCTGAATATTAATTTATAACTGATATTAGTCATGTGGCCATAACGCATATATTTTGTCCCGCAACGGCAGCAATTTTGTAAGACCTACTCAGACTAGAAAATCTTGGCTGAGAAATACTGATTAATTCTTAGTTGTGGGCGGAGCTAGCCGTACTCAGAATTGAGTTCAACATAACAGTCTGTTCAGAACTATAGTCCGTCCACCGAGAGAAGAAACTTGGCCACGCCTCTCCGAAGGGAGAGTCCATTTCGGTGCAGGGACAGACTGAAAAATACTTGGAGGGTATTTCTCAAAAATATGGTTTACATATTAAAATTTTTTAAAAAATATTAACCATAAAAATATTACATGTTTTCCAAAAGAGAGCAAAGATTGTATTCAAAAATTAGGACAATAATATAACTCGTCAACCACTAGTCCGGTTAACCTAAAGTAAGTTGATGGAATCGTCGGATACCACGTGATGTAGGCGTGGCCAATTCTCTTCTCTCGGTGGACGGACTATACTTAGTCCTAGTCAGCCGGCTAGTATACTGAACACGCTTCAGTTAGCTAACCGAGATATAACTACTGTTGGTGCAATGTCTCTTTGTTAAATTGCATAACCGACCGTTGCAGTTGTTTTAACTAACGTTGGTGCAACCGGCCGCATATGGTTTACATTTTATCTTGTGTCGCCACTTTTAGAGCCCATCACAGGCTGGACAACACCTAGAATGGGATCAACCGGAAAGTTAAAGGACGGAGTTCACCGAGACGGACCAGCCTGAATCCCTCCTGAAAAACTGGGTGTGTGGGACTAGGAAATTGAACCCGGTAAGATAATAAGTTAATGCTTTATCACGCGGTCATCCGACGGACCGAGATAGGCCTTAGGATTGAAAGCATTACAAATAAATTTTCATATTTTGTCACTCCATCCATAGTTTGTCTTATTGATTCATTATGAAATCATATTTCAGATATCTCGTATTGGGTGACATCATAATGTCTCGATCATATGATTTTTAGTATCCTGTGACATATCCAGAATTACCCCTGAATCAATCTCGACAGTACTCCAACATTACTCAGCAGTTGAAGATTCATCAACATGTATACAGTATTCAAACCATTCAATCGAATACTAGTTTTAAAGTATTCAATCAGAATAAATCGAACAATGCCCTTTTTAAGCAACCCTGAAATATCGCGATCCATATTCACTACCGATTTATGATCCAATAAATGATAAGTATCATAGCTACGCTTACTAATCGATCGTATTAGTCGGCCGTGTGGAAACGCTTGGGCTTTCCACTCTAGAGGATCTGGGTTCGATTCACGGTTCCATCCCGTGGAAATATTTATTGTGGAATCCGGATCCACCCGTGATTCCCGTCCTCCATAATCCGACCCATCTATAAGAGTGAACAGCTGGTGCAAGGACTTATATTTTGTCCCGCCACTTAGTATTCTACCTGAATGAAAAGTGGCTACCAAAACAGATCGAACGTATTCTATTCAATTTTCTAATCATTCTTCTTCCATATTTAGTCAAAATATAGGCTTTCGCAGGAATCATTCTCGAATCTCTATTATTTATTTTAAACCTAATCGAGTCGCAAATGATGGGTATGCCGATTATTTGAAAGTAATCGATATCATCGAATGGAACCACAGTGGAACTGATATAATATTTTAACGTCATAAATCCTTGGTTGATTTATATACTTAATAATTTAAAGTGATTAATGAAAATAAAGCGATATGTATAATATTTTCACTCGGTCTAAATTCTAATTACGAAGAATATTTCTATGTTTTTGTTACTTAGCTGTCTTTGGTCGATTTTCATTTAAATCTGGGAATTACTGTCGATTCACGAATCTTTTATTCTACGCAAATCGAATATTCTGGAGAAAATTTTGCGTATTCGTTATTACCATATTAAATATTTAGAGAAATATATCTATGATGATTTAACATCTGGCAATTTATTATATATTCGCATAAAAAAGAACTAGGCATTTTGAATTTAAACAAGTTCCTAAATTCCGCACTAATACGATACGAAATACTTTTTTTACCAATGTCTATAAACTATAAAATAATTTCTTAGAGATTATTTTTACTTGACTCGTTTCGATAATTTTTTGTTTTTTATTCTCGATGGCTTTTTGTAATCAGTTTTTTAGTTTTGTATTTGGGGCGGAAATTGTTGCCTATTAATTAATTACTAGTATAGCGTATGCTAAATAAATAATACACGTTTTATATTATAAAGATTCGAGTAAATCTGTGCAATAGAAATTTTGACAGTTACGCAAAAGAGGATGGAAACGACTATACAGATAGGCCTCGATTAGCGCGACTTCGAATAGCGCGAATTCGATTATAGAAAAATCACTAAAAGAGTCAAGGCCAAGTAATGATTAAGTTAAGAAAAATGGGATATTATTTTAAAATTTATAGAAAGTGCAAATTGTGTGATTTCATATTGGATCACAATATACAAATTTTTAAAGTAATTTTTGCTTATTTATTATATTATCAATGATTATATCTTTAATTATCAAGATTGAGGTGGACATATATGCAATTAATAAGAAAGTCAGTTGTGAAGAATTTTATTTGGCAAAGAAATATTCCAGCAATAATGTTTTTGTTGTATAGATTGATTATTTATCCATAATATCTTATTCTTTTTTTTGCAAATGAAATTTTTCTCCTGAATAAGTGATTTAGTATGATAAATGTTTTGCCATGTTATTTATAATTTTCTTGGAAATTATTTAGATCAATTTATTCAAAATAAGAAAAAATAATATTTAAAATGTATTTTTAAAATTCATTCTACAATTCATATATATTTTTATAATATTGTTTAATTGATATTATATATCCATAATGTTTACTTATATTAAATCTCTTAACTATATAAAGCCAATTTGTGTCTTGGCTTCATGCATATAAAATGACTTCATGGATAAAAGTGAAAGTAAAATATTCCTTAAACTGTTCATTACATGAAAATTTTTAAATAAAAATTCATTTTCCATTAGTTTCAATTTAAAAATTTTTGATTGATTCTCGAATTCCAAAAATTATCTATTGATATTTAAAAAAATTCCAAAAAATTAAAATAAATGAAATAATACAGACTATTTAATATAGAAGTGTATGATAATCATTTTCTATTTAAACTGTTTCTTGCCATTTGATTTTGAATTTCAAAGTTTTTAAATGTATACAATGTTTGAATTTAAGTTTAATGCAGCAGTAAACATAGCAATAATCATAACTTTATTTATTTTTTAAAAATTATAAAATCTTCTTTAAATATTAATCCTGAATTTATCCATTTCTTACACTGTTTCAGGACTTATTTTATATCTATGTAATTTATAACAAATTATTCTTTTCAAATTTTTCTGACATTTCTAAGCATTTCTATATTTTGATAACAATAATAGTAATATACAGATAGGCCTCGATTAGCGTGACTTCGAATAGCGCGAATTCGATATTTTCCATAGAGTTAATACTTCGATTACCGAGAAATTCGTGGAACCAATTATTCGCGCTAATCGAGGCCTACCTGTATATATTTTCCCGAACACGATTTATTACATGTTATATTATTACACGAGATCAGCCAGGACAAAATCGATTCAATTAAATATATTTGTCATCACGATTGTAAGATATTTCGTGCTTGATAATATCCCATTGCTATAATGATGTTCAAATTTACTTAGACTAAAGGCTTATACGAATAAAGAAGACATATTCAACGCATAAATACTCTTTTTTCATTACGCAAAGTTATTCGATTCACATATATTAGCTTCAATATGATTTTGATTTTTTATCCTTATTAGTCCGTAAAACTTCCCCGCCTGTCGAATGCGAAAATAATACCGGGTGGTCCCACCCCGGGCAGGATTTAGTTAAGAATGGTGGATGATAACCGAATAGCTTTAGGTGGGAAATGTATTGGGGGTTCCCGGATGACTGGAGGATCATTTCTGTTATTTGTATATCTGATTTAAGAGTGGCTACCCGGGAATATTATAAATAGTAACTAAGAGTAAATATTCGTATTCTTCGGACCAAATTTTAAAAGAGGAACTACCGAAGACCGTCTTGGTTCTGTTATATAGATAAAAAGCCAGCGAAAAAATTAAACCCGTCTTCGAAATTTTGACGCAGAAATAAATGTATATAATTTTAAAAGTGAATCTCGATAAGGAAAATTGGTTGACGCGCGCACGATAATTATACAGTGGTACCTGGCAATTCGACACTAATCCGTCGCCGAACTAATATCGAATTGCTGGGCAATATTTCCCATATAATAAAACTATGGAAAATAGATTTATTCGTGGTCGGACTCCCAGCCCACCTCTCTTAACGGATATGTGAGAGATATGCACTATATTATTTTCTTTACTATACGTATGTTACTATTGTATCATATAACACACTAAATTACAAAATACTCTATTTTATACACAATACACACAATTGGATGTTAGAACGAAATCTTCTTTCTCCTGTTCTATCTTTGAATCTGTGAAACCAACCTGGACTCGCTTTAAATTCCTCAGTTTGATCTGAGATACATTCTACAGTTTTCTTCCGCAATTCTTCGAAAATTAACCTATCCTTCTCGTAGATCATGGCCCGAGTTCCTGGATCTCCCTTCGTCTGTCTTTCTCTGATCCATACGAGAAGCGGCTTTTCTATCTCTTCATTGATAAAAGATCTATTCTTGTCAGAAATCTTCATTGTTCCAACAGAAACCCTAGCACCCATAATCTTCTCTCTCTGTGGCGAAACGTGGTCACAGTTGTCTTAGGAACGCCATGCTCTCGAGTTACATCTTAATTGTTCTACCTTTCTGCACTTTTATCTAAAAATCTTTCTTCTACGCTCAACCGAGTGTTCTTCTTTCCGCATTTATTTCTCTAGTCAGTTCTCTTTCGACCCATCCTTACATTTCGCTCAAAAAATAATGATAACTACGGATACATAAACTTACTTTCTGAAAAATGCAGAATTTGAAAATTAACGCAAACTACACGAGCCAACACCAAGCGGCCCAACCAGAATTGACAAATAACAAATGACATCACCTAATTCCATGTACGCGCATACGCCATACCGCGAAATTCAAATGTCGAATTGTCAGGTACCACTGTACTTTGATGTAAGATTATTTTTATCCCATTAAGAACATCATTTGTTGGGTACCACCAATTATGTAATTTGTTACGGAGTACCAGTTTTTCGAAAATTGACCCATACCGAGTACCGTACGGTATTATGGTCTTAGTTTTGATTTTTCCATAAATTTTTATAATATTCGATTATAATTAATTATCTGATGGTAATTACCATCAGATAAACATCTATCTATATATCTATAAATATTATAAATCTGAAATGCCTGAGCGGATGTGTACATTTATAACACGAGAACGGTTGAATGGATTTTTATGAAACAACTTTTGTCCGAAACTTCAGAAATTTACAAAAAACGGAGTTAAATCAGTTTGTCTTTTGAGAGGCTCATATAAGTCATACTCAACTCTAGCACCATCTAATTGCAGAATACATATCTTATAAATTAAATACTGAATTATTTAAATTATGCATTCTGCATATAGTTAAATAAATTCTTGATTTTATAGAAAATAATTTTATGTTTAAATTTTTCAATTCAATTCTTTAATTTGATTTATAATGTGAATTATTCATGATTTATTCTTATAATCCAACATTTATTTTCTAATAAAGAATTGGACCTGCTTCTTCATTAACATCATCAGCTGGAATAATTCAAAATTTTCAAAGTTTGTTAAAAGAGGGAGAAATCACAAGGTTTACATCAGTGGAACAATGCAGAATTTGTAGTATATTGATTACTGCAGAATATTGCTTAGAAACAATACAGCAGGTATTTTAAATTATAAATAAATAATAATTATTAAAAATATTGATTATTAACTGAATTAAAGTTATATTTTTCTTACAGCTAGAAGACAAATTGAAAGAAAAAGTTGATCCAACTTTAAGTAATCAAATTAATCTCAGTTCTGAACAAGATATATATCATGGGTAATATGTTCATTAATGTTTTTATTTTATTTTTGTGATTATCAAAACTGTAATTTGATTAAACTCAGTGTTCATAAAATTTTATGATTATTATATATTTTATGATTATTATATATTTTATTATTATTATTATTATTATTATTATTATTATTATTATTATTATATTATTTGTTTACTATATTTAAAAAAAAAAACATGAAAATTAATTGATATGAATAATTTCCAGATACAGTGGGCTTCTGTAGAAACAGTTGGTGATCAAAGTAGTTATGTTACAGCTATTACATCTCATTTAAGACAAACTTTACCATTATTAAGAGATCATTTGTCATCATCTCGAAAATATTTTACTCAGTTTTGTGTAAAATTTGTTAAGTAAGTAATATTAAGATTAATTTACAATTAATATAATTTTATTAAATGTTATATATGCATTTTATTTCAGTCATATCCATACTTATTTTAATAATGACATTTTTAATTATTATTCACACCATTAACACTCAGTTAATGGTGTGAATAATAATTATCTTACCTGTTAGAATCAGTTTTACTAAAGCTTGAAATTATATTTTCTTATATTTTTATTATTTTTTCATGCTCTATTTATAAATTTGTATTTGTTGTAAATAGAGATGTATAAAGAATAATGTTTAAGAAATAAATATAATTTTATTAAAATATTCAACATAATATGCTACATACATCATATTTAGCATTTCAGCCTCTCAGAAGCTACATACAAATATGCTACATACATCATATTTAGCATTTCAGCCTCTCAGAAGCCAAAGTAATTAATTCCATCTTTTGTGAATCTCTCAATTTTAATATCAGAACAAATGATTAGTGCAAACATATGCTTAGGTACTTGGTAACTTCAGAAATTTACAAAAAACGGAGTTAAATCAGTTTGGCTTTTGAGAGGCTCATATAAGTCATACTCAACTCTAGCACCATCTAATTGCAGAATACAACACTAAATTTTATAATTTATACAAAGCAATATACAATATTACAATAAATAATATTAATTTTAATTTACAATATACAATATTAATTTTTATTTTTATTCAGTAAAATATAATTTTCAGTTGCAGAAAATTTTTATTATATTTTCCAGATAAGTTTTGAAGTAAGTGTTAACAGTCAAAATATTGAATTCATAAAATCAAGGAGAATACTATCACAAATAAGTAATTAAACATTATATTCAATTTTTCCAAGAAAAATATTATACATAAATAAGCCATAACAAAAAGCATAGATATCAACTGTTTATTAATTTGAAAATACATATATACATATTCTTATACTTTTGATAATCTGTTTAATTGTTTCAATTTGCATATTCCAAATCAGTGATATGTAGCTTCTTTGAAATATATATAATTATAGGCCTATAGTAAATCCTAAACTGATACTAAATTTTGATTATAAATATAATAGAAATATTAAATGATTTTTGAAAAAAATCTGTTTTGCAAATTGATGATTATATAGATTAAAAATGAAACTATAGTCTAATGATAAATCAATATTCTTCGAACAAGTTATGAGTTTGTTTTATCCAAAAGTGTTATGATATTTCAGATAATATATTAAATTAGTTGGAAAGAAAAACAATTATACTATACAGTTCAAATTATATATAATTTCTTTTACTGAAAAAAATAGTAATTATATAACAAGAAATGAATTTGGGTTAACATTTTATTTTTATATAGATAGCTATGTTATCTATACAAAAATATATAAAAATAATAGGGGAAAAATAATGCATTTTATATAAAAAAATATAATATATAATTTGAATTGTGCAATATATTTGGTTTTCTTTCCTAATCTTTAATTAATTTACTATATTGAGGAAATATAATATTTTTTAATATTTTGATGAAAATTGATAATAAAATAGCTTTTATTGAATTTTTAATAATTTAATTTAATATCATTGGAAATGAAAAAACAAAAACTGTTCTAGCAGGAAAAGTTTTTTAAATCTAGAGTGTAAATCTTTAAAACAAAATGGCTAAATTTTCAATGAAATATCATTTTATATATATTTATTTCATAAATTTGAATATATTTGGAATGTTTTGTTTTTAAATTTTTTTAAATTGCCCTTATATATGAAATTTTTCAAAAAATTTTCCTGCAGTGCTATATCTATAATTCAAAGTATCAAGAAAAAGACAAAAAGGAGATCATACAATTGAATGAATGCTGTCATTTTATTTTAGCTATAATACATTTAGATATTTTTTGTTAATTTTATATAAAGTAGTCTTGTATTTAATATTTACATTTCTCAGTTTATTTATTATTTTATCATGATTGAAGTATGAGTTTTCATTGGTAATGTAACATTTATGTTTGATAGTAGTTCTTATGTAAATATGAATATTAGATTGCTTTGATAAAATGACAAATTTTGTGGAATTTATTGTATAATAGATGATAGATTAATAGAAGTAAATATTTTAAATAATTTAACAAATTCCATTAATTATTTGAAACAAAGTTGTTTTAATTTTTAAGATAAAAAAAAATGAATGAAAATTCATTAGAAATTATAAAAATATGAAAACTTAAAATTTTCTATTTCCTACTAAAGACTAATGATTTTTATAGTCCATTATTAAAAACTTTATTTTTAGTAATCCAAAAAAATTAAAACAGAATATAACAGATCAGGAATGAACATTTTATTAAATAATGAAAGTTTAATAAAGTAGACAGTTTAATTATTTTATTTACAATTAAGTATTAAATTCTAATGTTTAATGAAAACTTAAAACTGAAATCATGATTTCATACTTTAACTTAAATTTATATTGCTTACATTTAAATTTTTTATTTTTATAACAACAGTAATTTCTTGATTGATGATAAATTTATTTGAATTTTTTTAGCTCATTTATTCCGAAATTTATAAATCATTTGTTTAAATGTAAACCAATAAGTCCAATAGGAGCAGAACAAGTGAGTTTTTATAATTCCTTCTATTTTACTGTAATATAAATATTTAAATACAGATTAGAAGATGAAATCATTTATTTCTTTTCTTATTTGGAATTTAAACTGAATATATTTTCAGAATGTTAGCTAAATATATATTTAATTTACATATATAAAATTTATTTTTCATGAAATTTCTCATTGATGATAAATTAATATGCTTACAATATTTTTTCTGTATCCATATTCCTTCATAATAATTATATAGTATAATTGTTATAAATATTCTTGATATGTAAAATGTAATTTCTTTTATAGCTTCTGTTAGATACTCATATGTTAAAAACGGTTTTATTGGATCTTCCTTCTCTGGGCTCACAAATTGTTAGAAAAGCTCCTGCTAGGTATGTACATAATTTTTGTGTATAATTTATTTTATAAATAGTTAATATGTAAAATTATGGAGACTGGCAATATTGTATAATGAACTATAACATATAAATGTGATTAAAAATAAAGATATTAAACATTGGATTGAATTAATTAAAATAGTTGATAGAAGATATTAGAAAGTATTTCTCTCTTATATTTTGCTTACTCATAATTTCATTCCTTTATCAAAATATTTTAATTGTTGAATAGAAATTGGTTTTAATAATTATTTAAATAAAACAATATTATGGGAGGCCAAAAAGTTCTTACCTTCACCATGTTATATATGTGCTTTATCATTATTTACAATTACAAATCTAGATTACTGTCTTACTAATACAAATGTCTTTTTGTTTTTGACAGATCCTGTTTAACTGAAGTTAGAAGTATGATAGTAGATGGTGATGTCATTCTGGACAAAATTGAGTATCAAGCCCATGATATTGTTTCTTCATCTTCAATAAAAAACTGCACAAACAATCCATGAAGAGATGCAGCTGTGTATAGCAAGGAATGTCCATCATATGAGACTGTGAAATGATGGAAATGGGAATTCAAGTGTGTCATACCAGCCTACAGAATGACCCAATAGAGGCCAGCCATCCAGAATGTCATGTTGTCTGTTTTGGGACAACAGAAGTATCATATCCACAGATTACTTGCAAAAAGGATTTGACAATAATGGGCATATTACACAATTTGCTATAAAAGTTATAGGATAGTATTAAAGAAAAAAGATGTGATTTGCTGTCAAAAGGTGTATTGCTGCTAGCTTACAATGCATCTATACACTGAGTTGCAGAAATAGTCCCTTTTCTGTGCAAATGATAATTATTACTGAAATTATAATAATAATTTCAGTAATAATTAAATTCACAGATGACATCCCTTATGAGGCTAAATTTCATAGCCTCATAAGTGATGAGTCTATGAAATTTTGCCTCATCCCTTGTATTCTCTCATTCTGGCACCTTCAGACTTCTTCCTGTTTTTGAAATATGTAAAAACATTTATGGGGAAGAAGTTTCTTCAATGATGATGAGGTCACTACTGCTGTGAAGAGCTGGATTGCCATCAAATCTGCCAACTTTTATAGAGATGAGATTAAACAGGTATGAAAAGTATGTGGCCTTAGGAGGTGGAAATTTGGTCCTCCAAATTTTAGTGGAATTTTGGAAATTTGATCCTCCAACTCTTCCTTCTCTACATATGCAGTGATATAAGAGAAGGAAGAGTTGGATGACCAAATTTCAGATTACTAGCACATCCACATCATGATGAGGATAAGAACTTTTTGGCCTCCCCTCTTATAAAAATGTTACATTGTTTAGCCATATTGGTTTTAATAAAATGGATGAATGGATTTCTATTATTTTGTTTGTTTGTTTGTGTGTGTGTGTGTGTGTGTGTGTGTGTTTGTGTGTGTGTGTGTGTGTGTGTTTGTGTGTGTTTGTGTGTGTGTGTGTGTGTGTGTTTGTGTGTGTGTGTGTGTGTTTGTGTGTGTGTGTTTGTGTGTGTGTGTGTGTGTGTGTGTGTGAATGAATTATATTTCAAAATTCTATAATATAGTTTTCTCCTTTTTATTTCAATTCTTATTGGAAAATTTGAATATTCAAATGAATACAATAATCAAATATATATAAACTAAATCATGAAATATATAAATCATTTTTCAATTGATGATAATTACTATATTAGAATTAGACATATTTAATTCTTATATACTCTTTAATTATCAATGCATTATGTCTTAATTATTTATACTATAATCAACTATTTTACTTTATCATAATCTGTATAATTTTTTATGAATAATAAATATAGCTGTGTCAAAATTATACATACTGGTAATTTCTCTTCATCAATTGGTTTTATTTTGATCAGCTTGTATAAATTTTTCTCAATTATTTAAAATTTAAATAATTTCAGTAATAATTAAATTCACAGATGACAACAACCATCATTTAAAACTTTATTCTGAATTTTTAAGCATGTTATTAATTTTAAATTTCTTTGTTGGAGTGATTATGGCATTATTAACTACAGTAGTTTCTTAAAAATAAATCTATAAATTTCTTATATCTAATATATTTTTCTTAAAATTGAAAAATTTTAAACTTTGGGATAAAAAGTTTTCATGTGTATTGATAAATCTGTATTTGAAGTGTTAAATTTATTTGAATTCATTAAGAAATAAATTTTATAATTTCAGCTATACTAAAATTGTTGTTAAAGGAATGACTAAAGCAGAAATGATATTAAAGGTAATTGAATTTTGAATATTTAATATATAAAATTTCAAAAAATGAGCATGATATTCTTATTCTACAAAACTATTTGAATTTTTATTATTTTATATTTCTGTGGTTCGGTATATAGGGCACTATGTCCATTTTTGGCCAAAATGAGATTATTGGCACAATCAATGGGTTTCTCGTCCTCTATCCACAGGTATATAACATTATGTCCTATATCAATAATTAGGTGGAGTTATACAAGTATACAACACTATGTCCTACATCAATAATTGGTGGAGTTACGGTGCTTTTGAATAACACCAAGTCCATAAGGGAGAACAACGAAAAACCATTTCAAACTGCTCTCCTGTAAAATGTAGTAAATGTGACATAGTGTCCTATACTTCTGACCCACAGATTTTTAAATAGATTTTCATACAGTAAGACTTCTTATAAAAAGAATATGTTGTCATGTCCATATCCTCATAAGAAGATGGATAATACTTGAAAAAAAAGAAAGAGAAAAACTACTCGTACATTACTAATCAGAGGCACCCTATCTCTAAATTATACAATTTCCTACATTCTTTTCTTCATATACATTTGTCTCTTATACATAATTTCAAACTCATATATCCACAGAAACTCATCAACTTCTTTCTATTCTTTTTATGGCTACCCTCTCCCACATTTGCTATTCACAATACATCGTACCCTGCTTTGGTAATTGCTCTTCACTCATTCATTCTGTTTGGCAACCATCTCAAAGTTAACTTACAGATTGCATCTATCACACTCCCTTTCACTTCACACTGTTTTCATGCTTTTTCATTCAAACAGTTTTTATGTCTGTTAAGAGCTTGATTGTCCATTTATTTGTATATTGCTTGTGTAAAATTTTTCAAAACTTTGAGATTAATAAAGCAATTTTAGTTTTTACTTGCATTTTAATTAATTGCATCTTAATTTTTGATTTGCTTGCACAAGCTGAGTGAATATGACTGTAGCAGGTCTGATGCTCAATACAGCTCAAGCTCAGGCTCTTAACATAATTATACTTGAGCATTTGCAAATATTTAGAGCAATATGTCCATCCTTAGTTATTATATACATTATGATTTTGCAGTTAGATTAGGTTTACAATGTATAATGTTGCTTTTGATTTTCTGTAATAATCTATAATAATAAAAAGCAATGTTCATTGTTTGATTGTAGTTATTATAAGTCTGTACAAAATAGGATGATATTTTAAAATTTGGAATATACATTTTGGGATTATGATTAAAATGCATTTTAGCCATAATCCCAAAATACCCAACTTACAAGAATGTCATGTAACAACAGTGGATATGATTGTCCATATTTTCCAAGAATCCCAGATAGTGCCAGACAATGTAGTTAGTTATATGAAAATTTATGAAATGCTGAAGAATTATGTAAATCAAAACATAAATCTTATGTCGGTCAGGGAATTCTTGCATTAAAATTTAGTAGTTATAAAAGAAAATATTTCTATCTGTTATTACTCATTACTCTATTCAAATATAGCTTCATATATTATTAGAAAAATAAAATCAAAATAAATTTAATAATTTAATATCATATCTTCCTTTGCAGGAAAAGTATTTAAATAAATTCATTCAAAAATTAAAAATTATTTTTATTGTAATGACAGAGGAGGAGTTCTAAAAAGACCCAAAAATATTGCTAATGAAAAATTTTTAAATGCTTGTATAATTTTCTTGAATTAATATTTATTGTGAAATATTTATTTTTGCATAAAGTGATCATAGTTTTGTGGGAAGGATATATTGCTTTCAGAAAAATTTTATTCAATAGCAGCAATTTCAATTAAAAACTATTTGCTCTATTATATTAATTAGTAGTAACAATAATTTAAGCTATTGGAAAATTTTTTTAGAGATTTTTCCAATTTTCTCAAAATAATTAGGGATTATTTTTAGAAAAGAGGATTAATTATTAAGTAAATTCATATTAAATTGTTAAATATAATTAAATATATTTTTATTTAAATTTTTATAAAAGCATTATATGTACATACCTATACAATTCAATTTTTTATTGATAAAATAGGTAGTGATGGCACCTTATGAAATAGCTCAAGGTTTTGTTGATAATTATATTAAATTGCTTCCTGAATCAGACTGTGCAGAATTTCAAAAAGTATTGGATATGAAGGCAAGTATAAATAAAATATTGTATTTTAAAATAATTTTCACATTTATGTTAAATGTTGAATCTAATAAACTAGTAATATGAAAATTCAATAAAATTTCTGCATTTTTCACAATTTTTGAAGTAGCACATTAATAATGGGAATTTTAGTTAATAAAAAATAATAAAATTTGAATATAGATTTCTATTAATTTGTTTTTTCAGGGATTGAAACGTGGTGAGCAGAATACAATGATAGAAATTTTTCGCACAAGACAACCTACTAGTGTAACTTCAGGATCAGCTTTAGATTCTAGTATTGGCAATTCTACTTCTACCACAAATTCTAGTCCAGAACATGAATCTAGCAGAATCAAAAGATTAGAAAAATTAATTAAAAAGCGATTATAGAAAATAGTCATTATTATATAATTAATGCAAATGTGTATATAAAATTGAAGTATATTATTTTATAATGTATATATTAATATTATATTATGGGCAATGGGAGAAAGGGAATCAGTTTGTCTTATCCTTTTGTTTGCAATATAAAACTAGAAATATTTATTTATGATGAAAAACTAATACATAATCTGCAGAAGTTAAAAATAAATATTTGAATTCTTACATTTTGGGTGTTATCAATATTTAATAAAAAATTAATGAAATTTAAATTTAAATCATTAATGATAAATATGATAAAAACATTATGTTAATACTGTAATTTAATTAATTAATGATTTAGCTATTTAGCACACACACATTTCAGATCCAAACACATTTTATGCATGCTGCATTATTTTTTTTATATTTAGAGAATTTTTTTCTGTTTGCCCTTATATCTTGTAACAAATTCATTCTTAGAAATACTTTAATATGAAAAAACTTTGTGCTGCAAATTGTTTATGAAAATTTTTTTAAGTTTTAATTTATTTTCTGTTTCTAATGATTGTACAAGATTGGACAATTAAGTTTTGAGATTAATGTTTTTTTTTTTTTTTTTCTATAAAAAAAAAGAGAAAAATATAAATGTATATAATTATAATTCATTTAAAAAAATTAAATGATTATAATATTATAGCACTAGCCATATATTCATAATGTAGCACAAAACTAGTTAGCTAAGTTTCAACTTGCTACATAAATTAGCAAGTTGAATAACATTCTTGGGAATATTGATAATGATCACGCGATTTTATATTTAAATAAATTTAGAAAGAAAGAATTTCTACCATTTTGTAATTCAGTTAGTCTGATGATGATGTAATATTTCAATAAGCATGAGGTTTGGAATAACAAATGAAGTAAATGTTTGAAATAATTTTTCAATTAAAAAAAATTTTTCCGGAGGACAACATAATGAAAATTAGCAATATTATCAATTTTAAAATAAGTATAGTACACAATATCATAGCATTACGAATTTTAATGTTCCTCCAAGTAAATCTTTTTTTAATCTAAGAATGGAAAGACATGAAGACTCATATGTTCGTTAACCTTCTGAAAATTGAGGGTTGTATTAACGAAAGATTGAAACTGTAGAAGAAATCAACATGCAAATAATCCAAACCAAATTCTTTTTAATATATTGTATGCCCAGACAACACCTGGCACACTTTGCTATTATATATGGATATATTTGATATATCATGCAAGTTTATTTGCCTTCCATGGAGAGAATGGAATCAATTCTTGATTCCATATCTAAATATTTATCGAGAAATTCGATACGGCAACCGATTTCCAATAACATTTTGGATTGATTCTCATCAATTATTTTGACTGACCCCAATGCAAATTCGGCCAGATGGCTGCATAGAAGCGTGCTAGACATTCACATCTGAAGGCGCATGTTAAATGAACTTTCTCAAGTAATACCTTTCCAAAGAAAAATGACATAAACCTAAAGAAAAAAAGCAATCTTACTGCGAGTATGGCAATTCATGATGATTCCGAAATAATCTATTAATGGGTTAACTGGTTTTCATAAAACCATTGATCTCAATTCAAAATTCATAATCAAAACTTTATATTTTTATAAAATTAACAAGGAGGAGAATATAAAATTATAGTTATCTAGTTTTACACTGATATATGCATAAAATATTAACAAATATACTATTATGAAATTGTTAGCTCTATCATTTTATTTCGTATTCAGTTATTATACAATCAAACGATGATTTTTCTTTGTTTCTTATCTCATTATTACTCAATTATTTTCAGTTTATATTTAGAAAAACTTTTCCCCCAGAATTATACCTTCTACGAAAAACATTTTCAAAATCAGTTTTTTTCTTTTAAAATTTTTTAATATATATCAAAGTAATTAAGATATTCGATTGAGGAAAAGAAACATAAATAGGCTTATTTTTCACAAATTAAGAATGATGATGGCTCAAATACAGTGCAGTATATTGCATGTCATCGTAAATTTTCAATATTAAAATAATGATGGATGACATTTTATTTATAATTTTAATGATGATATGATATGACGATTGTTTAATATTATTTCTCTTATTTTAATATAAAAAAGCACACGTAATTCAAAAATTTATTCAGGATGCGAGATGCATTTCTGAAGGAATACATGTAAACAGCATACAGATAATCCTCAAACAATTTTTTTGAACTCTAAATTGATTTGTTTCCATACTTTTATTGTAATATAAGCTATCATACTGTATATGATATAAAAAAATAAACAACTAAATAATTTCGTATAAAGTTTAAATTTTACTTAATATTATTTACAACCTAATCTAACTTAAACAATTAAAAACTTCCTACTATACCGAAACAATTACTCTAACAACGCTCCTGAACTCATTCATTCCATTATTTTTAACAAAAAAAATTTATCACATTTAAAAAAAATTAACCATTGAAAGCATAGAAATGACTTTCATTTGCACTTATATAAAAGTTTAGGAATAATTTCTTTTTTTGCAGAGGAGGATGCTTTTGTTTTGAAATTCATTTTCGTATAAACAAACTGTTTAAATGATATCTGTTTTTTATTAGTTTTCTATAAACAGTGACCCATTCTCATAAGTTATATCTATAGATTGAAGTCATCCGGATCCAAAGCTACTTAAAAACATGGAGGAATGGAGCTAGGATTCCATAGATTGTACTTTACGCACATATCTAACTTAAATGATATGCTCTTATATAATTTTCCATTGTGTTTGATATTTTTTCAAAAATAAAATTCCTCAAAGCAAAAAATAAAGTATTACTTCAAATATAATCAATAATTTTTTTTTCTTTGAATTTATCAGTTATAAATGCTATGCTTATTTTTGTATACTGAAAAATTATTCTAGATCTAGATATTGTATTCAATACATAAAAGTACGTAGAATTATTCGGCACCATAGAAGTACATAGAAGTATTCGGTACCATAGAACTGGTTGTTTGCCTGTGATACTTATATTCAATAATAATAATAATAATACAGTGGTGCCTGCAATTCGACATTTGAGTTTCGCGGATTGGGGCATGCGTGTGCATGAAATTGTGTGATGTCATTTGCTATTTGTCAGTTCTTTTTGGACTACTTTGGTGTTTGCCAGTGTTTGTGTTAATTTTCAATTTAAATTTTTCAGAAAGTAAATAATTTGTAATAATAATTATTTTTTTGAGTGAAATGTAAGGACGGGTTCAAAGAGAACTAACTGACCAGAGGAATAATTCCGAAAAGAAGAACACTCGATCAAACAAAGAGATGAAGAAAAAATTGTAGATAAAGTGCGGAAAGGTAGAACAATTAAAATGTAACCGAGTATGATGTTCCTACGACAACGTGTGGCAACGTTTTGCAACAGAGAGAATTATGGCTGCTACGCCTGCTAGGGTGTCTGCTGAAAGACTTCATTCCAATATTCAACGGCTAATAAATCATGTATTGTGTATAAAATAGTGTATTTTGTAATTTAGTGTGTTATACAATCGTAAAACACATATAATAAAGTAAATAATATAGTGTATATCTCTCACCTCACCCGTCAGGGGAATGGGATGGGGACTATAACGAATTAATCTATTTTACATAGTCTTATATGGAAAATATTGTCCCGTAATTCGACAGTTTCTCAATTCGACATTATTTCAGCGACGGATTAGTGTCGAATTGCGAGGCACCACTGTATTACAATATTTTTTGTATTCCGGGAAGACGACGAAACTTTACGAGAAACTATTAGAAATTTTAGCAGAAATAAAGTAATAACTATAATACAAAAACAATATTCGCTTAATTGCTAAATCATTTTATTGTCATATTCTCACCGTTAAGATGCACAATGTTTCAGAATAAAAAGAAAGTAAAATTTAATAATAAACTGTTCTATATCCTGATATTTGCTCATCACAGTTTTGTCTATGGGTAACAGGTGTTTTTAGCCGATAAAAAATGTCGATCCCAAAATTCTGATGTAGTTGTAAGCCATTTGAAAAAAAAAAAAATATTCCAAAAATATTTATTTCTAAAAATAGATAGCTATTTTCCACTTCCTAAAAAATAATTTCCCTTTTCCTTTCTAATGAATTTGCCATTACTTTAATGGGTGGAAAGTACGGTTAAAAAACAAATATGAATAGAAACGAATAAATCATAAAATTAAAGTCGGTTTTCATTATTATTAATTTTTATAATAATTTATATTTGATTTTAAAACACCATTTTTTTAATCAAAACTACGAAATTATAGATGGAAAATTTTATGAAGTTTTTTAAAAATTTTTAGATATTTATTTTTATTATAATTCCTTGAAAATTAGACGATTTATCATCACAAAGAATTTTTTTACATTAGACATTCGTCGAAAATATAGGATATCTGGTCATTGTAAAATATTAAATTTCGTGAATCAATATAACTGTGCTACTGTTTATCTTCTGTGTAATATAGGACAAGTGTAAACATATGAAAACATATTTACCCTAAATGTAATCATGTACGAAATGATATTGTCACATCACCGCAATTTTTAAAGGCATTTTCAAGAAAAAAAAGATTGCTCATACTCTATAATAAAATTGCAACGTATCACGTCTATAAATTTAGCGATTCATTAAAGTTTGCTAAATATGTTTTGAAACAAAATTTACAAAGGAAAAAATTCATTAAAACGAAAACGGCATATATCATAAAATGTTCAATCCCTGTTTAAAAACTCCTATAAATCTTTTTATATTTTTCTATCGTAAAAACTTTTATATATATAAAAAGTTTTTATTGAATATTTGCTCCTGGATAAAAAGAATCCTATTAATAATTTTATATTTTCGGTTGTTGGTTTATATATTTTTATCGAGAATCTCCTAAACTGAAGAAACTATAACCGCCAAACTTGGCAAAGTTTTTTCTGATTATCCAATTTAAATAATTATTCTGTTCAAAGAAAAATCATTGCTGAAAAAATTAAATCCAAAAAATTCATACAATTTAACAATTCATCAACAGTCACGAAAACTTTCAGCCTGGAAAGTTTGCTTTTCCTGATGACACACAGCATCATCTTTTTACTAACTTGTAAGTTCTTAAACTTTGCAAATAATTCTGCAATTCACAATTTTAGAAAATTTATTCTAAAAAATCATTATTATCCCAATTATTTAAGTCATCAGAATGAATCTTGCCGAGTTTGGCAGTTGTAGCTTCTATGAATTGCAGAATTATTTGCAATTTTAGAAAATTTATTCTAAAAAATCATTAATATCCCAATTATTTAAGTCATCAGAATGAATCTTGCCGAGTTTGGCAGTTGTAGCTTCTATTGTCTGGAATTTAATGGATATAAACATACAATCTAATACATATGTAAAACAATTTCATTTAAAACAATAATTGTTTATATCTAATGAATGCAACTATTTATGAAGATGTAACCTGAGATTTGAAAAATTAGGCAGTTCTATTGATAAATAACTTCGTGATTTTATATTTTAATAAATTTAATAAGAAATATTTTTACTAGTTATAATTCAATTAATCTGATAATATATTTTAATAAACCTGAGGACTTTAATAAATTTAATAAGAATAAATATTTTTACTAGTTATAATTCAATTAATCTGATAATATATTTTAATAAACCTGAGGTTTGAAATAATAAAATCGAGGTTTGAAATAATAAAATCAATGTTTGAAATAATTTTTCAATTAAAAAAAAATACTTCCGGTGGACAAAATAATGAAGATTAGCAACATTATCAATTTTAAAATAGGAATAATGCATAATATTACAGCCATACGAATCATATCAAGTAAATTTTTTTTTAAATCGAAGAGTGAAAAGACAGACTTAAGTTCGTAAACCTTCTGAAATTATGAAGTTTATATTAAAAAATAACTGAAGAATAGTTGACGAAATCAACACGTAAATACAATACTTAAAACCAAATTTTTTTCTAAAATGCAAAATGTCTCCTAATTTTTGGGACAAAATTAACCACGAATTTATTCCATTAAAATAATGTAAAAATTATTTCTAAAAATACCCTCCAAAACGCCGCATTTAAGGCGGAAAGGCACATTTTTATAGTAATGCTTTTTTTAAAGGTCGTAACTTGTTTAATAAATTTAAAACAAAACTGATCTTGTAATTTAACATATTCAACATTTATTTTTCTTTTTACTACAGTTTCAATTTTGTTTTTAAAATTTACAATTTATTACACACACACACGTTTCCTTTACGTTTATTACATAAGAATTTCTATAAATGTGCAAATTTCTCTTAAATGCGGCGTTTTGGGCCATATATATATATTATTTTGATGTAGGAAATTAATGGTTCGATTTTCTCTCAACTATTGGAGATACCTGTATACGCTTTCAAATTATGCCCAGGCACATTTTGCTAGTTAGGAGTATTTTGCAAAGTTAAGTAAACAATTTCAAGAACGATAAACATCGGCATTTTAGAGAACTGTTTACGTGTCACTTTCTGGATTTTGTCCCTTCCTAGAAAAACGTGTTTCATCGCCACTGGACATATAAGCGTTCAAAAATATATTGCTAATTAAATCTTGAAAAGATAAAGCCACAAAGTCAGATTTTATATAAAAAAAATAACTTTGCATTTATTCCTAGTTACTTGGTGATTATCAAAGATATTTAAAAATTTTATGAAAGTATGTCTGCAATACTTTAAAAGCAACTTACTTGAAAAAACTTGAAATATAGCACTTATTGTTTATCTATTAATAGTTTTAAACTATTATATATAATAATTGTTTCTTTATATATAGTATTTCATAAACTACTGTTTCTTGAATAGACAAAATACTTCTTTAATAATGCAATTTTTATATTTGCTAATCTTAACCGACAGTATTCATTTTCTATTTAGAATCTAAATTAAATCCAATAAAGCTTAACTCGGAATATAAATAAAATTTTTGTGTTAAAATTTGAAATCTTAAATTCTTATAAAAATGAATATTAAAAACTTTACACACATTAAAAATTTGCGTAAACTGGCAATATAAATATAATAAATTATGCAACACTTTGACCTAGTTTAATTTTGATAATAAACAGATGCTTCAGTCAAATGTACAGAATATGATTTATTTATACAATAAGTAAACAAAATAAAACAGTATAAAACTATTAAAAATACAAAAAAATCTTGCATGGAAATAACAGATTAAATAATTATTTACAATATATTTTCAACATTAAAAAGATAAATTTCTTGTATATACTGTTATAGAATGCTTTTACAAGTATACTTATCGAACAAATTAATGTGATAATTAATCATTACATCACAGTAATTTCTTGTTCGGTGCCAGACAACACTCCATTAGGAATTTCATCATCTATCTTTCCATTGCACATGGAAAGTTGTTGTACGGATGACTTTTGTGGAATAAGACGTGTTCCGGGAACAATTTCTAACCCCTGAACGTACCACTTCTTTTTATAATTATTCCAGTGCGTAAGTGTGGTGCAATAATGATCTATTCGATTTTTAGAAAAAACGTTTATGGTCTCAGCGTAATTCTTAGGTTTCATTAAAGTTTTAAAATACACGCAGTCTGTATACGTTACTTCTGTATCGTTTACCAAGACGCTGTTGAAGTGGTGAACCGGTACAAGTCGTGGCGTATAATGTACCGTATTTTTGTAGCTCTGACTACTACTGTAAGTGCATGTGGAGAGCACGTTTACCTTCTTTAACGGTCCCTGTGGCATAATGGTGACTTGCTCGCTATAAATTCTGGGAATCAGAACGTAATCTATCCTCTCTTCCACTTGATCCTTGGAATTTTCGACCAGAGATTCCTGGCTGTCATCGTGATTTTCGCAGAATTCTTGATGATTTATATTAATTTCTTCCATGTTTTCGATATGTAGCAATCATCGACAACCTAAAACAAAAACATCGATATTGATTAAAGTATAAGAAAACATTTCTTTGAAATTGTGTAATTCTACACGGTATAATTTTTATTATAAAACGAACGCGATAACCAGTTTCACGATTATCCCTGTCTACGCGTACTGGAATAATCATTCCAGTTAATGACGTAATTCTAACCTGTCATAACATAAGACAAGCAGAGAATTAAAATAATACTGATGTCATGCATGTCGTTTGTATTAAAAAACGCAAAGTGGAGTATCAGACTTGCGATGTTTAAAAATAATAAAAGAAACAACCAGGATATTATAAGTTGAAAACAAATATCTATTCATTTTATTTTTTAACAATTTAAGTGCATTAAAATTATTCAACTGATATCCTTGAACTGTTTGTAATAAAATAGTTTTCAGCAACAAAACTACTTTCATCGACAGGAAATGGATACTTGCGAGCTGAAAATGTGACGTTCGAGGAAATTCAATAACGCATCACGAAAATTTTATCGCTTGTTATACTAAAATATAAAATTTCTGTACAAACATTAGATTAAACAGGATATCTATTGTATACGTTAAGATTAGTTCCACAGGGCATAAGATAGATTTAAGAGAATAAACATTGTCACATCAAGTTTGACAAATTTATTTTTTTGTTGAAAAAACTTTAGAGTACTTACAAACCCGTTTGGATAGAGGTAGAATATATAGGAGCGTCGATTTTACGACCAGTTCTAAACATAAAATAACATCAAAAAATATTTTTATGACAAAATGCTATATAATATGTTGCGCTGTATAAATTTTGCAATGCAAAAAACTGCACGGATTTTTCAATCGATTTAATTATATTATACTAGCATAGATGAAAAATGGGCAATAGTTTATACCATTCGTCACGCTGCGCGTACGTCGCTACGCTTCCAATAGCGGTCTGCGTCGAGATATCTAATTTACATTAAAAAAAAGTAAATCTTTAGAATCCTTGCCGTGTGGGGTCCAGAGTTAGCGATAGCGCATACATTCATCATAATCGAAGGATTCGCTAGCGACGCATGCAGAGATTCCTCAATAATACCACAAAATCTGACGTCCCATAGCGTGGTGACGGTCGCGATAACATGTTACGTAGCATAACAAGAAATGATTATAAATTCTTATCCAAAAATCTATTTCAGTTTAATGGATATGTAATTTGCTATTATTTTGTAAAAATTCATCAAGCAGATTTTTCGATTTTTCCGATAACAATACTGTGTGCAATAAACTTTAAAGTTTCAAGGTTAAGTAAATAATACATTCAATTTGCATAAGATAGCAATAAATATATCCACTACTAAAATACGCTTGTTTTTTTTATGCAACAGGGATAAAAGTTCAAAACCAGAAGTATAGGCAATTCTTAATTAACGCGACTTAATTCTCAGCAAAAAAGTTAACTTACTCAAAGTTCCAGTAGGCCAGTCTGTGTTAGAGGAATGCAGAAAATCGAGATAGGACAGATCCCTATGACGAAAAAGATCGAAATATGACTAGATAAAAGTTGGTGCAGTGTTAAAAGCAAGGAATTCAGGAAGACGTGGGAGAATGTAGTGTTTCGTTACGTCATTGAGATATGAAGAATAAGCTGATCATGAATGAAACATTTGTCGTCGACAGTTATCGTAACCAAATTTAGAAATTACCTTATTTAGGTTTTCCTCTTAAAGAAACAACGGAAAAAGTAACTAATCGAACAATTTAGTTTTTAGGAAAAAAAAAATCGCGTAAAATTAAAAACCTTAAAATTCAAGTTTATAAACTATTTTTCTAAATCTGTTATCAAGAAACGATAGCTTCTTTATAGTAGCGATGTTAATGGAGCAAAACGACTAAAAATAATACGCCCCCCACGCCACTCTCTTCGTGACATTCCAATTGCAATTATTATCTAGCGAAGCAGATTTTGACAACCATACTCACCTCAACTAGTAGGGAGAGTGAGGCAAACCGTTTCCGAGAAAGTGACGGTACTTATCTGATAGTTGAACAGTAGTATACTAACATCCGGGTGTTCAAAGAACTGAGTGCACAGTTCCGTTAGGAGAGGCAAATGCCTGTAGGATGCTTCTTAACGACTATGCTTCCTCCTATCGGACGAGAACGAAACCTTCTTATAATCTACAATTTTTTTTCCCATTCGACTTTTGACCCGGATGTCTGACAAGAAACAGATAAAACCGCTGAACTTGTTTTAATTTTAATCACAAGATTCACCAAGTTTTAACTGCATTAACGTAAACCATAAGCATTTTTTTTTTTTTGAACAAAATATAAATCTTTAATAATAGAATTCTGTTTAATAAAATTTCTCAAGAAGAGATTTACGGACGGAAATCATATTTAAAACTTTTTGTTTTTGATAGATAAAATTTGTCATTGAACTCTTGACAATTTCAGATTGATTTTATATCGTGCTGATCAAGCTTTTCCAGTTTGGGCAATAAAAACTTCTGATCAAAAAACAATAATACTTTTTTTATTATTTTTTACAATTTAATTGATCTGATATAGATTTTTATTACTTCTGGACTTATAACAAGTTCCGAAGAATGTTCGCGTTTTTATCAATATTATTATTAAAGAAATAAAAGAAAATTTTTAAATTATTTAAAAATATATATTTAATTATTTTAAATATTATATTTACATGTAAATACCGCAAATACTTATATGGTAGTTATACAAATTTAATAACAGTTATACAAATAGTTAACAAAATCAACACTAGATGGTGTAGTATTTAATCGAGAAAATTTTATATAGATGTTCGTCTGCTACAATTAAAAGATAAAATATTATAAAGATTATTTGAATTAATTTTTAAAATAAATTTTTGTATTAGAATTATTATTTAAAAAAATTAGTAAATGATAATTATTTATTTTTAAAACAAAATTAAAAGTTATCATTGATCTCAAATTTTTCATAATTAAAACAGCCAACTTAAAAAAAAAAAAAAAAAAAGTTGGTTACAGATCATCCGTTTGTATGCAATTAAATTTAAATAATTGCAGTATTGATAAAACAGATTAAAAAATTAAAATTTATATATTGTGCAGTATATGTAAAGTTGATAAAAATTTCACAACGAATATAATTTATTTAATATTATGTTATTATTTAATTAAAAATCGGACACAAATAATACAAACATGGTAAATATAATTCTTATTCTTTATTTGTTTTTAATTAGTTTTAGTTCTAAGTTAATAATCTTTATTTTGCAAAAAATTGAATGTATTTTTAGCATAATTTATCTGATAAATATTTAAAATCGTATTAATTTATATGTTAGCAATAAAATTGGGAGTATTTGAGATGGCCCAACTGATTAGTCCTCAAACTTTAAACATCTAGTTGTGAATAGCTTTTGAGCAACAAATTGCTGTGATGCAATAATAAATATTGTAGCTGCTTACCTTCTTTTGGCGAGAAGCTACAATATAATTAAAATTAAAATATTAAATGAGTATTTTATGTAAAATTACATCAAAACTGATATTAAAAGTGATTTTTTTCATAAGAAATTTAAGACTTTAATACCGTACAGAAGAAAAGAAACATTAAAAATGGGGAAATATTTCAGAAACGATATAGCACAGAAATAAAATTTATATACTATATATTTAGTTTTCGAGACAAAATTTGCTTGTGTGTCGCGAGTTGAATATCCTTGTTGCAGATCTAAGCTATATTTGCTAAATTTAGAACCCTGCGAATATCTATTGGATCAACATTAATAAATCTTCACTGTATTCATTGCATCAATTTTATATTGGTGTAATGAGGAAGTTTTGATCTAATGTAATATTTAATATGATAAAGTTTTTTTTTTTTTTTTTTTTAAAAAAAGTTTTTTTTTTTTTTTTTTGATTGAATATCATAAAGAAGGAATTAAAGTATTTGGAAACAGAGATTTTCACGAAAACTAATTATTAACATTTATAGCTAGATTTTATATTTATCTATCATCAGTTTTTTGCTAATTTTTAAACAAAATTATATGTCAATGAACTTAAAACTAATAAATATTAAAAAAGTTTTAATCTGTAATGAAACCAGTCTTATTAATAATGGACGAGTTAAGTATACAATGTAATAGTAGTTTGTATTACAGGAAAACTTGAGTTAGGAGGCCAACCTGCAAGCCGTGGCCAACCAAGCATATTTGCGGGATTTTTAAAGTGTGTAAAATGGCCATCTGTGTTCCATGGCCATGGCCAGTGATATTTAATTTCGGGCACCTTGTGTGCAACATCTACTAGGTGGCCAGCAAATCGTGTTTTGATCAGAAATGCTGGGATGGACTCTAGATCTTCAATCAGCTGAGCATTCTAAAATTAAAAAATCCCGAAAATAGACATTAATTAGTGATTTCTTTTCTTAGATTTAATTAACAACGTGAAACTGTGTCATAAACTTTGTATTTTTTAAACTTTGATGTTTAATAAATTTGCAGCTAACTGTGTCTGGTGGCCAACCTGTGCTTGGTGGCCATAATCTCAGCCGCGGAAAGCTGGCCACGTAGCAGAGGTTTTCCAGTAGAGAAGATATGTTTAATCGAAATAATCCTAAGCGTCACAAATAAAACTCTTTAACTAAAATGAACTGTAACAATCAAAATTAATTTATAAATTTATTGTTCTGAAGAATAGTGATAATGATCTTTCTCAACAAGTACAACGATAATATTTAAAGATAATTATAAAGTGAAACAACAAATTAACTTGCAGCTAACCTAATTTTTTGGTATTGTTTTATTTTTATCTAACATTACTAATGCTAATACGATGCAAAATTTATACATAAATTTCGAATATCATACTGCATGAAATTTAAATTCCTTTTTTTGATTAAGAAAATTAATATTAACATATATAGTTAGTTTCAGAAGTTAAAATATTGCTTTTAATATTGCTGCTGTCTGATTAATAAAATTTGAATTAATTAGTAGACTTTTATGAAATTCTGCAGAAATGTTTTGATATTACAGATGCTTTCAATACTTTCAACCTTCAGATTATAGCTTCAATCTTTAGAAAATATTGCCTATCCAAACTTTTGAATTGTTCTCTTAATATATTTTTAAACTAATTAATGGATTTTTTGAAACTTAACAATAAGATCAAGTCATTAAAGATGGCTTTCATTGTGACATCATTTATTTCTATTGCTTTTTAACCATTTGAAAATGGCATACCGGTACATCAAACTTCTAGACTTCCTTAATATATTTGGAATATATTTGACTGATTTTTATGATATTCAGCAGAGAGATCGTTCCGTTGAAGATGACTTTAATCGCATCACGGATCGCATACATTTTAATCGCACAACTTTAATTCAGAAAATGGACGAATTAGTTTTTCCACAATCCGATGCTTTTTTCTCTGAAATAATTTCTTATGAAGATGTCAAAGTTATATTTCATAAAATTCGCAAATTTGATATGACTTTAATAAATTGGCTAATACACAATGCAAATATTAAATGTACAGTACTAAAATGTACAATACGATTCATAAGCAAAATTTAAAAATGGTAGATATTCTAACTTCAAAGGTTTCTTCCAAAAAACTTTTGAACTATTTGAATGATTTTTATAAAATTTAACAGGATGACCAGGCCATTAAAGTAGAATTTTAAATAATTAATATTAATTAACTCTATATATTCATCTGTTTAAAAATGGCGTATATTCTGTCTTCTGTAAATTTATTAATTAAGATTTTTTATTTTTTATTATTGATAGTTAAGATTTTTTATTTTTATCATTGACATGTGATGGCGCTAACCGTTAAAGCAAAACGATGAGCAGCACTAACAATAACCTACAGTATCTGTATTGTTCCTATAGTTAAAAGTTAATTCTTGAAATGATTCAAATTAAATTAGAAATCAAAAGCCTTTAACAAATTTTTCTTTAAGTCTTCCAAATTAATCAAAGTTGATTGTCAGCTGGTGTATTTTCCTTTTTAAAACAAAATGTATTTACTATATTAACAAATTACTTAACTATTAATCAAGCACTTTATTATTTTCTATACGTTTCACTAAAGACAGGAAAATAGGATGCATTAACATTATTTCCTATTTAGAATACAAAATTTTATCACGATTAAATTTTTTTTTAATATAAATTATAAATCCAATGCTTTTATTTTTGTTTGAATGTATCATGTTCTGAAACATTGAATTCGTTATCTTAGCTCCATATATATTTATATTTTAAATACATTTATAATTATTAAAAAGTTTAAAATTATGATACAAAAATTATTGTAATTAATGTTTTGAAACTAAATTGATATATCTGGCCACCTGAATAGTCCTATAAAATCGGAACAAAATCAAATTTTTTTTTTAATGTTATCGGTTTGAGGTTATCGGAAGAATATTGCCACATGTCATATTTAGTAACTGCTTCCTAGTCTAAAATCAGAAATTATTATCCATTTTAATTCAAAATTTGTGATAAATTTTAATGTTTTATCAATGATTATATGCATCAAACGAACAAATTGGATAATATATTTAAAATATTTTGACAACATTAAAACAAAAAGAAGAAAGGAAAAAGTCGAAGTAAACTTCTTTCACGAATTATTTATTGAATCTAGTATATTTAAAAACGTATTGATTTCTTTTTTATTTGTCTCTTCGTTATGTCTTTCGAACACTTAAAATATCATAATCGAAATTATGTCTGATAGTTTACGAGATCAAGAAGAATGTTATTGACATAAACGGATCGTTTAGAACAGCGGTTCTCAAGGAAAAGTTTTATGTAGCCGCCAATGCAGCCACTAAGGTCAGGCAGTGATCCGAAACTTTATGATAAAGTCGCAGGATAGCAACATGATAAGGCATTTGCTAGCCATCTGAAGAACTGTTGAATTGCTTGTTGCGCACATTTACATTTTCCAGAATGGGACCAAAATCAGCCATTAAATCCCATTTTTCAAGCTTTCGGTTGACCAGTTTATAGTGAACTCTGAGTGGGCTCCACCATCATTTATATCCCTTATGTAAAGTGACCAGACGTCCCGGATTATGCGGGACTGTCCCGGATTTGAGTTGTTTGTCCTGCAATGAAAACTGTCCTCGATTAGACATAAAATCTTTTTAAACATTTTCGCAATGGCACAAAGTTCGGGTGGTTTCCTCTACTTCCTACTAGATGACGCTATTGTTATTAACTGGCAACAAATGTTTCTATTTGTATGTGATAAGTATTGAAGATGATAAAAATACTATTATGGAGATTATTACAGAAATAGCTGATTTAAATTAAAAGAAAGAGTAGCTATACAGTATCTACCACTAACTGTACGTCACTGATACAACGTGGATAGAAATACAGTGGCACCTTGGTTAACGACGGCCTCGGGTAACGACGTACTTTTTGTTAACGACGAGTGGCTGCAAGAAAAAAATGTCTTGGTTAACAATGCAGGCTTTGGTTAACGACTCCTGATTGGCTGTCTTGGTTAACGACGCATGCTTTGGTTAACGACTCCTGATTATGTGAACTTTCTGAAAAAATAGAGCTCTGTAAAACACCTCGTTAACCGTTAGCTGCGTTGTTAATCGTTATTTATTTATTTTTATCTCAATCAATTCAAATCCGATAATATCATTATTAAAATTAATAAAATTATAACGATATAAAAATATATTTAACTAAATGATAATTAACATATAGTAATGAAAACAAATTATTTAATTAATTAAAAATAAACGTAGAACAGTTCACTAGTTTTTAGTTTCTTAAAGATGATTTCTAGACGATTATTATTTTAAATTTTGCGAACAAAGTCTCATTCTATTGTTTGTTTGTGTTATATATTACTTGAAACCTGCAAGTGGTATGACGTCGCAATTTTGGATTCCATTAGAAGAAAAAAAACGTCTGTCCGAGATCTACAGTTCACATTGACCATAAATGTGCGAGTGCGTGTCACTGTTCGTTCGCTCTCAAAAGGCAAAATCAAATCTTATTTGTATAATAATCGTTGAATCCATAACTTGCTAATCAGTGTTTACGGGATTTGTTTGTCAAGAAACTCCGAAGTGAGCCCAATTGTCCTTCTGGTGAAGATTGATAATTAAAAACTGTTTTCATGAACAATTCATTTTATTAATGTTAATTTTTTTGTAGCAAATATAATAAATAAATTTTATTTTCCATATTTTTAGGTCATTTTAAATGAGTTTTATCTGCATTTTTAATATTTACTATGGTTGTGGGAAGGAGCCGGAATGAATTAATCAAATTTTCAATTAAATCTTATAGGGAATCGCGCCTTGGATTACAACGGTTTTGGTTAACTACGGTAATCTGTTCCAGGATTACCGTCGTTAACTAAGCTACCACTGTATACTTAATCACTTTGATAGGAACAACATATCATTCAAGAATATTAAGAAAATAATTGAATTTGGGTATACTGGCCAGGTACCAATGGTGCAATGGAAAGTTTTTTTCAGTGATGAATAATTTTAGGATCTCAGAAAAAACGCAGCTAATCGCAGAAACGTTGAACGCAATATTACAAATTAAGTGCAATTTTTCCAATTCCTGTGAAAAATTTTATAAGAATATTTCAAATAATGAAGATTTATTAAAAATTTCATTCTGCGAAACAATACATATAACATAATGTAATTATTTATTTAATATGCGTTATATTGATAGTTATGCTGTAAAGTAGGGGTGGGCAACCTCCGTCCCGCGGGCCACATTATTTTATTATATTTAATACCAACGCTATGTATACTTACATATCTGTACCTTCTCTTTTTTAAATAAATACTATTATTATCAATTGTTTTTGTTTTGGCCCGTGGCCCACCATAAATTTTTCTATACGGCCCCTTACAAATTTTTTTAATAAATACTATTATTATCAATTGTTTTTGTTTTGGCCCGTGGCCCACCATAAATTTTTCTATACGGCCCCCCTACAAAAAAAAAGGTTGTCCACCCCTGCTGTAAAATCATTTTTTGATATTTTTTGTATTGAAACTGTTATTTTTCTGTGTAGTTAATTATTTGTTATGAAAAGAAGAAATTTTTTAAATTAATTTATCAGAAGTATGTGTTTTTGTAATTTTTATATTAATAAATACATAAAAAGATAGATCCAAGAAATTTTAATGACACAACTAAATAAACTAAGAAAATGGTGTACTCACGAACGTTTTAAGCGTTTTTTATTATTTTTATTTAGACACGTCCCGCATTCCAACATAAGACATCTGGTCACTTTACCCTTATGAGATTCAGTAATATGATTGAACATTAATCCAAATTTAATGTGATTAAAATTGATAATAGCATTTCAAAGAAAACAAAAATTTAATTATTGAAGAGAAATATATTGGATATATGTCCAGAATCTATGAAGTGCTGGATATCCACATACTGTTAGTAGTTTGCTTGAGTTTAAGATAAACTGGAAAAGATTAACCCACATCACATTGATGTGATAGTTGCATTGGACTTCAAATCCTATCCAAGCCTCCTGTTGGTATCTGCAGTCTTGGAATTCCAAAATTTATTCTGTTATACATCCACCATTCCAGAGGAATTCAAAATCTTGTCTGACCTCATCCACCTGGTTTGCAAAAATGTCTACTATAAGTATGATAGTAGATACTTCATACAGACTAGAGGTGCTCCTATGGGTTCCCTATAACCAGCTAGCTAGATAAATCTTATTATAAAATTTGAAGAAGTCTCCATCCTCTCCAGAAAGGATTCAGTTAAGTTCTATATCCACTACATCAATGATTGTTTTATGATTGTTGATAATAAGCAAGTTTTTAACAATTTCATTTCCAGCATCAACAACAACCAGTATGAGTTAACTATACAGCTTGAACAGTTGGATAAGGAATGGGTGCATTTTTTGGACATATACATCACTAAGAAGACTAACCAATTTTCTCTCTCTATATTCAGGAAACTTAATAGCAGGTTCACTCTAATTCACAAATGTTCCAACAATGTGGCAAAGTATGTGGATGCTAGCATCTCTTCACTTATTTGACAAGCTTATAAGCTTTGTTTAGAAGAGATAGATATGATAATGAATTTAAGGTTCTCAAGAAAGCATTCTTGGCCAATGGATATCATCACAATAAATTTGATGGCCTAGTTCATAAGATTTGCACTAAGCATCTTTAAAATGCAGTGCAGTATGCACTTCTGATAATGTCACTGCACTCAGTGGGACACACTGGCAAAGCATTTCTGTCCATCCCATAGCACCTCACATGCTGCAAGATTGTTAGCAGGAATTATCTTTATCACATCTCCAAAAAAAGAAAGAAACATTACATATTCCAACAAAACTGAATCTAGGCCTAATGCAGAGATTTGTGGGGTATATAAGATACGATTAGTTGATTCAGCATCTGGTGCTTTAAGTTACTAAATAACTAAAAGACACCTAAAAGAATATATACAACAACATGATATGATTTAAAAAACACTAAAGAAAATATTACTCTTGAACAAGTGGCTCTCTAGAGACTTGACTGTTAAATGGGATGAAAACTAAACGTTTATAATAACACCAACTTTATTAAATATAGCACTTTCGGCTCTATCGAGCCCTCTTCACTATTTAAGAACATTAAAATAATACTAAATATGAAAAATTGGTTTTACAAAATTAGAGTGGATTATACAACAAGTGGAGACCCACGGATACAACCGGAATATTATACTAAAACTATGGAGAAGTATAGAGAACAAAAAAAGATGGCAGAGATAGTAAGCAGAGCAGAGAACAAAATGAAAGAGAGGATAGCCCTTATATCTTAGAAACCAACCCATTTACTATGAAATATAAGAATAAAATACAGAAGGCAGCAGGAAGAAGAGTAGCTTTTTCAAGGAGAAATACAATATTTAATCATATTTGTCATCTTAATACACTGCTAACTATTTTTTTCCAAAAAAGTTTCAGCTGTTTAAGCAGAAAAGCAATAACTACATGTTTATAATAAGAACAAATTTATTAAATAAAGCACTTTCGGCTCTATTGAGCCCTCATCAATATTTAAGAATCTTAATCTTAAATACTGATGAGGGCTCGATAGAGCCGAAAGTGCTTTATTTAATAAATATGTTCTTATTATAAATGTGTAGTTATTGCTTTCCTGTTTAAAGAACTGAAACTGTATTTAATCTTACTAGAAATAATAAGGATAGACAAGAACCCTTAAATATGCCAGGTGTATACCAAATACTAATAGACAATAGAGATACTAATAATGAAGAAATTTACATAAGATCCATGACTAGATCGGTTAAGAAAAGACTCCAAGAACATAAAGCAGACAAAGAGAAAGAAAAGGGTTTGACAGCATTAGTGCAAAGACTGATGAGTTTCAATGCTACGCCAAGATGGAACAAGACAAAATTAGTAAGTATGATTCAAGACCCAGAAAAGCTAAAAATAGCAGAAATGGTAGAAATAAACGCAAAAAAGACAACAGGCAAGTGTCATTAATTATATTGAACCGGAGAAACTAAGCTTAGCGTGGGAGTTTTGCCATAAGAATATGACAAAATAATAAGGTGAAAATAATGAAAATCGAATGAAGAATGATAGTCTTATTTTACTCTTGTAAACTTTTATTTTATTTTAATATTAGCATGCTAAATGCATTAAAATGTTATAATGACATAAGCTATTAAGCTGAAGAAACGTGCTTCGAACTTCATTTTTAAAAATTTGTTTGAATTTTAGAATATTAGGATTAGAATTTAACAGTTTTGTAAAACCGATTTTTCATATTTAGTATTATTTTAATGTTCTTAAATACTGAAGAGGGCTCGATAGAGCCGAAAGTGCTATATTTAATAAAGTTGGCGTTATTATAAACATGTATTTTTCATTTCCCTGCTCAAAGAGCAGAAACTTTATTGCTGAAAAATAGTGAGCAGTATAATAGTATGACAGATTCAATAAATGGGCTGAACTAAAATCACTGATTCATTGTGTTCTAATGAATGGAGATCCAACTTTAGTGAAGTCTAGAACATTTACCTTTGCAGCCAGAGGAGAGAGTAATTAATTCTATGGATAAGAATCTCTACCAAGTGCTTAGGAATTCTTGATTAATCAGCACACCAACAGTATTTAAATTCTGCAAACCTCAACTTTTGTAATTATGTTATTAATTCATCTCCATTTCTTTTATTACATATTTTATTATTTCAAATGTAAAACTTAGTTTTTCTTTTCTACTCCTAATGCTGGGATTGACATTACAATCTATACTTAATTTATACTCCCTGTTAATGCTCACTTTCTCTATGCAGCTGAAGATGAGTAATCCAGCATGAAAATGCTCCTGCATCTATAATTATTTTTTGAGGTCTGATAAGTTAATCAGGATTTTGTTTTATTTTTTGTTTATAACAAATTTTGTGATATAAAAATGTGTAAAAACTTAGTTTATTTGTTATATATTCACAAATTACTTATTCTTAATAGTATGTATGTATATATACATATATATATACTATTGGTTGTGATCATGTAAATGAAATGAAAATAGAAAATAATAAATGAAAATCATCATTTTGCCGCCTTTGTCAATTTGGCGCTACAGGCAGGGGCCTGCTCGGCCTGTGCGTTACGGCGGCCCTGAACAAAGGTTCTCATTATAGCTTTCATTCTCGATCAATTAAACTTGATTTGTGAGAACCGCCTTTAACAAGAAGATTGTTTCAAATCTTTTTCAATTATATTATAGAATAGCAACTTCAAGGAAAAAACCATGAAAAACATGAATAGATTATCTAGAATTTAAATGATTTAATTTTTGTAATAAAAGCAAATTACTTAATCATAATAAGTTTAATTATTAAAGATAATCAGTTAAAAAAATTTAGTTTAAAAGTTTTATTGCAAAATCTCATTTATTTTCTTTATTTTAAACATTTTCGTCTACATATAAAAATTTTTGCTTATGATCACTATAATATTTAACGAATTATTTTAATTATCAATTTCATAAATGTTTAATTATCAATATATGAAAATTAAATCCTTCGTACTTTCATAAAATTCATGAAAATCTGTCTTCATTACTACAGTAATATAAGACCAATAATCGATTCTTAAATATGAATAGCTTAAGTAATTATAATAATATATTAAATTACAAACAAAAAATACCTTATTCTGCAGTTTATATGTTATTATGAAATTTTTGAAAACCAAATTAGAATATTTATAAATTAATATAAAGTTTCCTTAATACAGTAAGTAGTAATCTATCTTTATTAAATGATAAATGTAATATTAGCGTTAGATTGTCTTCAACTTGCAGATGCATGCATCCATATTATCCATGTATTGTACTATTAACGATATCTACAGGCACAAAGTGAATCAAATATCTTATCTATCCCAAAGGGTATTACTTATCAGCTAACGAATTCGAATTTTAATTATTGAATATATTCACAATTAATTTGAATTATAAGTAAACTTACAACTGCAGAAAGCAAGTTACATTTATGCATTATAATTTTCTCAAATAGAAAGCTAAAAGATTATGTAAATAATTGGGAAACGGACTAAACAAGTAAAAAAATCAGTTGAAACTTTAATTTTATTATAAGATATTAAAAGAACTAATATTATTATATATTAATGTAGCTTAGAAAATACCAAAGAATATTTTTATTTGTAATATCATTATAACAGGAAAAATTTAATTTATCTGTTTTATAGTTTTTATATTATTTCTGTTACTTTATATATAAAATTCTATTTTTTCATAATAATAAAAATAAAACAATACTTTAATGCTATTTCAGACTTGAAATAACACTGAGCAAAGCAGAAGTTGGATTATTGTGGTCTGAATTAGTGATTGGAAATGTTCGAGGTGAGGAAGTCATGGATCCTTCATTAGTGGCAGAAATATATATATTATTTTTATTAATTCTGTCATTATTAATGTTGTGTAAATTTTACTGCTGCATCACAAATGTGATCATGATTATTACAGTGTTTGTTCAATGTTCTTGTTTGTTCAATTTTCTATTCTATATGTAACTGAAGGTAGCTTAGAAAATACCAAAGAATATTTTTATTTGTAATATCATTATAACAGGAAAAATTTAATTTATCTGTTTTATAGTTTTTATATTATTTCTGTTACTTTATATATAAAATTCTATTTTTTCATAATAATAAAAATAAAACAATACTTTAATGCTATTTCAGACTTGAAATAACACTGAGCAAAGCAGAAGTTGGATTATTGTGGTCTGAATTAGTGATTGGAAATGTTCGAGGTGAGGAAGTCATGGATCCTTCATTAGTGGCAGAAATTCATAATCGTTTAGCTCATCTCACAAGTGAAGTTGAGGTAAAACTTGTTTTTCAATAAGTTTCTGAAAAAATAATATAGATTATTAATTTTGTTTTTTTTTTCTAGGAAAATAATAAAAATAAACCTCCATTTAATGCTCAGCAACTGGAAGAATGTGACATTTCTAATGAGTTTTTTCTTTTTATGAGATTGGATGGCAACACTCACAGATTAACTCATCATGTAATATACTTATTTTATATATTTATATTTTAGCAAATTGACAAAACTCAAAATAATTAAAAAAAATGCATAACTTCAAATACATTAATTTTTTTACATTATCAAACTTACTTTTGTAGTTATACAAAAGCAAGTTTGATCTGAAGGATAATTTGTGCATAAAATTTGAATTTGTTCAATATTTATTTGTGATTCAATTGCAAAATCTATGCCAGTTATTTAAAATGAATTTAAAACAAATCATTTTTCTAATTTTTGAACTCTAGCTGTTGAAAGTTTAATATAAGATTTCTGATGATAAATGAATCTAAACTAAAAGTTTTAAAAAAATTAACTTTGCTTATGTTTCATAACAGAAAAAGATGCTGAATATATTTTAAACATTCTTTTATAGATCAACTTGAGTGGATGCCAGTGGCTTTTTAATATAGTGCATTCTACAGAAGCTTTACCAGTATTGTGTCTTCGCTATGATGTTGATGGCTTGATTTGGCAGCCAAAAAACATAGTCAGTGAAGGAGAGGACGAACATTTCAAATTGGAACATATTGCCACATTTCCAGCACTTGGATATGTAGTGGCATCAAAGCAAGATCGAAAGTTTATTTCTGGATCACCAAATTTTGGCTTTGCTGCAGTCTGTGATAACATCAGGCATGTTTATATTTACAGACAACCAGAAAGTCTTAGTTCCTCTATAGAGTTACGTAACCGCAAAACAGGAAAAGAAATCTCTCATATTGCCAAACAGTATGTCATCAATTTAGAAAACTGTAATGGAATTTTAGGTTTTCGGATGAGTAAAAACTGCATTTTTGTCCTAGGTAGGAAATCACTTTATGCTATTAAAATATGTGAAAGTTGATTTTTTTCATATTTGTAATTTAAAAATGAAGTCTACAGCCAAATCAGAAAGAATTATTAAAAATTCACTATATTGCATAATTCATTCTACTTTATTTTATAAAAGTACAAATTGTGGTAAAAAAAATCTAGTAAGAGATGCAAATTAGTAAAATTTATCTTATAATTCGCTTCTTTGGCTTACTATACTACCTTAAGTCTAAAGTAGCAAATTTTAATTAACATTTAAAATATTCTCAAACAAGAAAATGGCATTTTATCCAATTATTATTATTATTGAATTGACTTATAATTGTACTGTATTTATGATTAAATAAAGCAATTCATTTTTAAATTTTGCAAGTTATCAGTTTATTATAACAAAGTGATTATATTAGAAGTAAAATATGAATATGGTATTAAGTATTATTTTAAGTAAACGATTATCAAACTATGCATCTGAAAAAATAAGCTTTATTGTGTTAAAGGAAGTGAATTTTAGTAGGTCCTTGTTTAATATTACCTCATTTAATCTCATTTCACTATTATGTCGTAAGAAAAATCAAATTAATTTTCTAATTAAATTTTTTAAGGCAATGGAATGGAATAAAGTTCATATTTTTTGTTTGCTACATAAAATATAGGACTATATTCCATTGGAAATCTATAGTATAGTTAAAAACACCAGGTAACCATATTTTATATGAGCACTAATTCATGTAGACTACAGTGTATTGTCTCTGATTGTGGTATGAAACTATATTTCAAACATTAGTCTGTTGAATTCACTACATGGAATGCTTTGACTTAACAATCAGAGGATCCAGGATTGGTTCCTATTTTGGAAAAAATTATTTGTGGGTCCAAGCTTGGCTTGTCTATCCTGTTACTCTACATTCCAAATTGGCATTATCAGATATAGTCGAAATGTGATAGGAATGACACCATTATTAGCCATAAGATTCACAGATATTATGCCTATAAATTAGATTTTCTTAACATCAGTTATCTAAAATATATTTTATTAAAAAACAATTTTCTTTTCAATAAATTCTAAGATATAATTGCTATGTGACATTTTCCAATAAAAATTTGCACTTAAATCATGCTTTTCATTCATTTAATTCATTAATGAACACTATAGAATGACTAGATGAAGAAAGTTACTAAATAGTATCAATTTGAATACAAGAAAAAATACTCTAGGAATATAATCCTGACTTACAATATTAGGCCTATGAGTTTTCTGGTTTCAGTTAATGTTGTGATTTTCAGAACCTAATCCTGACATTAAATGAGGACCAACTGTATTGAACATCATGAACACTTAAAAATTCTCAAAATTTTTGCCTCAACAACTTTATTTTCTGTTTTTATTGGTTTCACAAATACTTTCAGGTCAGTTAATAAATTCTATTATCTTCAGATGATGCTTAACTGAAAAATTTATCTAACATTAATCACCAAAGACTGTAAAGCACTTATATCACTTTATTTATGAGTAACGTTTTTGGCAAATAAATGCCATCTTCAGCTCATACAGTACGATAAAGAATAACTAATTGCGGTTATGCGTGAATGTTCTATTCTAGAATGTTCACGCATAACCGCAATTAGTTATTCTTTATCTTACTGTATGAGCTGAAGATGGCATTTATTTGCCAAAAATGTTACTCGTAAATAAAGTGATTTAAGTGTTTTACAGTCTTTGGTAATTATACACAGTAAAAAGCAGTGTAGAGGAAGCTTCATAACTAACATTAATCTTAAGACCATATAAAAATCACACAATGCTATATTGTGTATTGTTTAGCTTTTTATTTTTTTGATAATATAAGATGTTCAGAATATTATTTTATTCGAATAAAAGGAAACTAATTAAAATTAAAATAATATTAAAATAATATTAACAATACTATGTTTTGTTAATTTATTCAATAAAGTTTTATAGCATAATCTGTTACTTTTATTAGCTAAATCATTTTCTTTTCTTTCTAAGCATATTTTATTTTTATATGTCTATTAAAATAATGTAATTCCTAAAATAATAAATGTTGCTGGATTGAAAGTAAATTTGTTTTATGAATTACAAATTGAAAATATTTTACAGCATTCATAAATTCAAATCTACCACTTCTAGCGTAAATTTAAAAATAATTATTAATTTGGCAGTTAATACAAAAAAAACTGCTGGGGGAGTTTTGCTTGTTTAGAATCATTCTACCACTTCTTTTAATTAAATCTAAATAAAAACTACAATAAATTATTTTTCTAGTTAGAGCTAATTGAAAGAAAGAGAGTTTGAGTTTCCATATTTTTCAAATCAGTTTCCTATTATTACAGGTGATTTCAGTTTAAATGAATTAAATTATTGGCTAATGAGGCTGCAAGTTGGTAATTGATAAATGAATGAAACTACATTTTATTGGTTTGGTTTGGTTTAATGGTGCAAGTGTCTTGTGAGCTAAATTACATTTTGTTATATTTTCAGAAATGCCAGAAAGTATAAGTACTCTGCTAATTAGGATCATTTGACTTATGATGATCCAATCTTATAATTGCCCTTATAATATTTCAAACTTGGCTGTTTTTGTAATATATTGGTTAGAAATACTTTTCCTGAAAAGGAAATAAAATCAACTCTAAACAGCAGTAAAAATTTTTATTCAGTAAAATCCAGAATGTTGTTGCCAAAACAATAGCCAACATCAATGATACAGAGTTTAACAAAAATTACAGCACTTAACAGAATTACATATTCCAAAATCACAAAATCCTATATTCACTTTGCAAAGTCGCAAATTTTAACAATACCAGTAATAATAATTATAAACAAATCTAAACCTAACAGTTCTACGACTCTGCAAATCCAGAGTTCGGCCTGAGCTCAGGTCTTTCACTACTTTCTAAACTAAATATAATCAAACTACAATCAATCTCAAAACTTAACGTCTAACTGGCATAACAAACAACTGGAAACTTATAACTAGAAGTATCAAATAAGTGTTAGATCTGAACCGACAAAAACAATGTTAGAAACTTATACTAATAACTTGTTTTGAGAATTTATTCAATTTAAGTATTAAAAATATAAATTTATTACACTCAAAACACTTACAAACAAGTTAATTAAAGATTTATTTGAACAATAATAAAGCAACAATCAAATAATCAACAAAACTTATTTAATCCAACTCAAATATCCAAAAATTCAATTATTCACAAGAAATAAATCTTAAATACTACTTAATTCTAATACCTCCACCACCAATACAAACTTCAAGCAATTGTAGACCTTTACAAGAAACTCAATTGTCACTTAACCAACTTCATACCAACACCTCATTGATACTAACAGCACGCTGTGTCATTGGATACGTTGGCTTTTATACTGACTTGAGTGATGTACAATCCCGAGCTTGGCTCATTTGCATAAATTAGTGTAACAATATCAATTTTATTAGCTTAGAGTAATCAATTCATGTCATCCTCTTTACAATTTAATTATATACCGAACAAAACATCGATAAGAGATCATTCTTACATTCTCATATCGACTCAGTGGTAAAACTTGTTCAGATTAGATGATGTCATTAACCGGGAAAGCTCGGCCGGAAGACTGTTGTCCGTTCCGTATCAGGTGATTGCGAAATATTGAGATGGAGAATGTGCAAATTAAGTCAATTCTTAAACTAAAATATAATACATTAGATAATGATAAATAATAAAAGAGCATAATAAAATAATAAACAGAATAGGTCAGAGTTAACTTTTGTCTTCATTTCTATGGATGTTCATGACCAGCAATATCTCTTGTAATCTATATCATAAGTTTTTTGAATTTTTTTAGCTTATCTATAAAAATCCATAAAGTAGAATGAGCATTAAAGATATCTAAGAATATTTTTCACTGGCTCTGACTCAAAATATTAGAATTATTCATTTTTAACATGGACAAAAAGAATAAAAAATAGATTAGTTTTTATAAAGGAAAAAATATATAAATCTATAGTGAAAAAATAGCATACATCCATATTAATATAAACATTTAAAATGTGTGACTAATTATTAACTTATAAATAACAGTACAGTGATACCTCGGTTCACGAACACAATCCATTCTTTGACCCTGTTCGTGATCCGAAAAGTTCGTAAACCGAATCAATTTTTCCCATTGCAATTAATGTAAATCCAAATAATACGTTTTTTCTTAGAAAAAATTTTTAACATGATATGGCTTTATGTGTGGAAATAATACAGAAAGGAAATAAATATAACAGTAATATTAGAAGAAAGCATGTTTAACACCACCTTCACTAACACTTTTAACTTTTTTGGGAGCCATAATAAGGGATAAATTTAATTAAGTAAAGAAAAATACTAAAATATCAACACTTGTTGGAACTTTACTATACCCATATGAGCTGGGTGAACTGGATTGCTGATGGGGGCGAGGCTGTGCTCAGGGTTTTGTGCGCTGCGAGTCACGTGCGCTCCATGCATTCCGTGCATGTGTGTTCGTGAACCGAAGCATCGTTCGTAAAGCGAAGCAAAATTTGTTCACAAATGGTGTTCGTAGACCGATTTGTTCATGAACCTAGACGTTCGTAATCCGAGGTATCACTGTATATTATTATTGTAGTTTTAATAAACAAACAAATTTCCAAGTTACATTTAATTTTTCAATCTTAAATATACACTGAAACAAAAATGAAGCAAAGGTGAAACTACAGAAAACTGTTAAAACTTTAATAAATGACCTAAGAAGGATAATAACAATACTAATCGTAAGAATATATTGTATTGATTATTTATGAAATAAAAATTTAACAGAAATGATTTTATCATCATTTTTGTTGCAGAATTGACTGACTTTTACTGCTCTTTAATGCTGACTTTATTTCCTTTTTGTAAAGTAATCATTTGTCACCTTGAAGGATCCAGGTTCATTTCCAGATAATTTTACTGCCTTAGTGCTGGGTTCAATTCTGGATGATTTTACTTTGAAGAGGCAGATTTTTCTGGGAGCCTAGAGCTTAAGGCTTCAGTGTCCATTTTTTAACATTTTTAAATAATTAAGAAGCAATAGAATATAGAAATTTCTTTAATAATTACATACTTTGTGTTAACCTTGAAGGCCATGGACTCAAGCCCTATTAGTTCTCATATAGATATGTCACTGCTTTGAAGGGTCTAGGATCAAATCTGGACAATTTTACCACTTGAAGTTTTCAATCTTCCATTGTCTGCTGCTATTGCTAAAATTAACCCCTTGTAAGTCAAAAATGACCACAGTGAGATATCAAAAACATAACCCCATCAAATGTAGAGGAACATCTATATATTATATTCATGTATTTTTAATAAGAATTTTAAAATTATGATTATTGATATACAATACATTTTAATGTATAAAATCTACAGTAAAAACAGTTTTCAATCTAAAATACCTTTTGTATCAGCCCTTTAATAAGTAAATTCTATGATTGGTCAATGCAATTCATATTGAAATATTTCTTGACTTACAGCTTATTGATTGCATTATAATCATATAATTAGTTAATGCAATTTGTATGCTCCTGTATGTATGTATAACAGCTTGATATGCTGGAATTATCAATTTTGTGTTAGATTTCTTTAGCTTTATGTTTGTTAAGTTTTTATATGGTGATGTATTGAACTATATTTCTAATTGCCCATTATTCATTAAAAAGTATTTTGGATTAACAACATAAGTTTGTTCAAATCCCAGTTTTAAACACTATTTGTATGCAATTAATTTAATGCTTTTTTAATCTTCATTAGTTTTTGAATTATATGAAAATGCTTGACATAATAGGGGGAAAAAGTCAAAAACTAGATCATCATATAAACTAGATTATCCCTATCATACTACTAGAACATCTAGTAGTATGATAGGGATAACCTAGTTTGAAATTGTCATCTAGTAGTATAATATTAGATGATAATTAGCCTCATCTGTCTTTCATTTCTTAATTGTATATGAGAAAAGAAAGTTTTGTGAGATTGATCATAATTGTTTTTTGTAATAAACAAAACAAAAAGCTTTCTTATATAAAGTAATTCTGTTATATATTATATAATAGAATTTTGTTAATTATTATAAATGTAAATGTAAAGTACAAAAACAATTTTGCTGAGAAACTGTTTATTTCAATTTGTATACAAGTAGTTCTATAACAATATGATTTATAAACTAGCAAAATAATAAATAATTGTGCATTGTGTTTTAAGGAAATCATAGTAAGGCTCTTCTATTCTAAATCAACAATTGTCTCTACATTTAATTACAGGCAAGATTACAGGTTTTGTTGTTTCAAAAAAAACTATAACCTTACTAAACGTGGCAAAGTACTCCCACATTGTCCTTCAAAATGGAATCTGAAAAACAAAAACCATTTTCATTTCTTTTAAAGTTTTAAAAATATGAAATAAATTAGACAAATTACCCAAAATTCTCTGCTCCAGGTGTAGCTTCTATATTAAATTCTGCAACTGGGACACCACGAGCAGCAACTCCTGGTGCAAACATTGCTGCAGGATAGACTACAGACGAAGTGCCAATCTGTAAATTAAGAAGTAGGAAATAGTTTATATTTTAAACAAATAAGTTTTTATAAATATAAAATGCTTTTATTTTTTATCTAGATTCAATTCTGGTTTTAATATTTAACAATAATGATACCTCTTCGCTTAATAATAATAATAATATTAACAAACGACACTTGTAGGAAATGCCACATAGCACCCAAAACAATTCAACACACTACATCTGGTTGCAAGCTGCTTGCACAAACAGATTGCTACTTGGTTATGTCTGTGCAGGTAAACATAATACACCAAAAGCTTGCAACCAAATACAAATTAATAAACACACTTACACCATACTACAAATACATACCAGACACAATCCTAGAAAATTCAACACACAAGATGTATTACAACAGACAATCCTAACACAAAATGCACAACAGACCAGACATCACTCTCATAGACAAGCAGACCTACATTATAGACATCTCAATACCAGACACACACAACATCCAGGATATATTCACCCAAAAAATTAGCAAATACACAGAACTTTCACAAGAAATTAAGAGTCTCTGACATTATAGACATCTCTATACCCAACACACACAACATCCAGGATGCATGTATTATAGACATCTCAATACCAGACACACACAACATCCAGGATGCATTCACCCAAAAAATTAGCTATATCAACACACACAACATCCAGGATGCATTCACCCAAAAAATTAGCAAATATACACAAACAACATCCAGGATGCATTCACCCAAAAAATTAGCAAATACATGACACACACAATATCCAGGATGGGCAACATCCAGGATGCATTCATCCAAAAAATTAGCAAATACACAGAACTTTCCTCAAGGAAATTAAGAGTCTCTGGGGAATGCAAAAGTACCCATCATTCTCTCCTCCACAGGAGTAATCGCTCACACACTACACAAAAGCCTCAAAACATTAGATCTACATAAAGACATACATAACACTACAAAAAGCATCACTACTCAATACATGCAACGTTTCTCACACTACACAGACAGTTTAGTTAACACACCATTAAACATCACAAGTAGCTATGTTTTGACTCGTGTCTGACATAGCACTTTGACCCGGAATTACTCTGTGCCCACATTGATGTACTATAACATAATAATATAAACATAGTACATACGACCACTTGCTTTTGCATATAAAGAAGAACTGTATAAGCACTATTAGCAAGGTAATAAAAACTTTTATTGGTACATAACGTTTTCGGACAATACTCAATCCCTCATCAGTATGCCTCTCTTTTAGCAAAGATTACAAAAATTTTTTTATAATCTTCGCTAAAAGAGAGGCATACTGATGAGGGACTGAGTATTGTACGAAAACGTTATGTGCCAATAAAAGTTTTTATTACCTTGCTAATAAGACGCCCTGTCAAGCACGTTATTGACAGCAGAGTACAAAGGGTTAATTCTATTAAAATAGTATTCTTATTCCTTAATCATTATTTTTATTTCATTTTCACTGCATTTATTTAAAGATATTGGGAAAAAACCATAAACAATTCTCTGATATTTTAAATGAGTGTGACATAGTAGTTGCCATCATTGCAAATCATATCTTGTGAAATTATTTTCCCATCTATTTAGGTCTTAGGTGAGTGAATAGAAGTCAAAACAGCACTACTAGCAAGCACAAACACTTTTTTATTATGGTAATATAATAAAATAGTTTATTATAGTACCATAATAAAAAAGTGTTTGTGCTTGCTAGTAGTGCTGTTTTGACTTCTATTTGGTTTAAAGCAAGTAGTTTTCTCCAAGTTAATTAAGTTATTCTCCAAGTTAATTAAGTTTAGTTAAGTTCTCTAAGTTATTATAGGTCTTAGGTGTTTTGTGTTGGAAAAATAATTATTTAATGAACTAATTAGAGCAGATTTTCTAAGATTATAGCTGTTTTTTATGAGAAAATCATTTTTTGAGTTTTTCAAATTTATATATGTTTTTAACAATTAATTTAGAATATTAATAAAATAATTAATATTCTTAGATAATTGCACATCATCTAAAGAAAATAAATCATGTATGATGAAATTTGGGCAATATTTTCAGCTACAAATAATTCAGTTTAGAATATTTCATAATTTGATATTTATTTTTATAAACAGTTTATCTCCAAATATTTCCCAAATTTCATCATATATGGTTTTTCTTCAGAAAATATGCAACTATCTAAGAATATTAATTATTTTATTGGATTGCAAAGTAAATACAGAAGGGAATCATATAATCTTTGACTCAACAAATATTTGTTGGCCAGATGACCAACCTGGAGGATCTGAGTCCCACACATCCAGTTTTTCAGGAGAGGTCTGGGCCCGGTCCATTGAACCCATTCTTCAATCATCTGGTTGACCCCATCATGGGTGTTGGCCAGCCTGTGATGGGCTCTATAAGGTAGCACTACAAGATACAGAATATCCCTCTTGAGATATGGCAGCTTAACTAACTAACCTAACTCAACAAATATTTTTCAGTATTAAGCAGATATAAAAGATATAATTCCTTTATTATAAAGAGATATATAAAATAAACAAACCCAAAAAATTTCAAAATTTTTGATAAAAAATAAGAGAGAGAGGATTTTTTATAAATTTATTAATATTAATTAGACTTATTAATTACAAATGATTTCTGGCAGATGGATATTCCAGATTTTATAATTGCCAGCAGTGAAAGGGTTAAAGCAATCTTTCAAATAAACCTTTAATTAATCAACAAAACTTCACTCATATTACAGAAATACTTAACTCTAGTTGATTGATCAATTTAATAGCATTGTTAAGCCTAACATTACTTATAATTCACATCAACTCAACTTTCTCTTGGTCAGCAGTCTCCTTAATTAAGCAACACATATGGCTATCTTGCACTGAAGCTCATTTATGTAAATCTGAGTGAGTTTCTATTTTCATTCTCACATTTACTAACAGTCAAGCCATTCATTTTATAATTATTATAATTCTATTGTTTATAATTTTATTGAAAAGAGAGTTCTTTAACTAAATCCCAGTTTATCAGTGATTTTATGCAGGTTAGAGGGTGCACTACAATAATTTTCAAAGGTAAGACTGTGTTATATTTTGCTGCCATTTTCAAAAGATTGAATCAGAAGTAATATATCTTTACTTAAAGCAAAGAGTATTTAATAAGTATAAGAAGAAATAAGTAAAGGTTTGGGTTTAATTCCTCATAAATCAAACTATTAAGCATAATTAAGCAATACTGTATTTTTTCATATAAATATAAAGTGTTTTACTACAGTCAGTACTTGTTATCTCGAACCTCTCTATCTCGGAACCCTTGATGTGTGGAAAAAATTTTTTTCTGTATACTTTCAACATTAAACCAATATAATTTCAATAGTTATCTCAAAGTATTTACTTCAAAATCCTCACTATCTTGAATTAGTTTATAATTTTTGTGCTAGAGAAATTAAAAATATGAATTTTCCTTCACTTTTGGAGTTTAATGAAAGGATTTAAATTTAACAAAAGAATGTAAATGTGTTACCAATAACCGGAACAGGAACTTTTTTTGTGCATCTCAGAATACTGAACATGTCGTACAGTAGTTTTGTTTTTTAAATTTCACTTCTAATTGTTGATCGGTTTTTCTCAATATGATCGTGTTTATTCAGTGATACTTTCAAACTTTGGTTTATAAGTGGCAGGAGTATTTAGATTAATTTTTGTGGGGAAAAAGTGTCTTATACGATATTAAAAACTACAGTATGTATTATTGACATAAAAATCTTTATTTAAAATTGAACCTTGATATCTCAAAACTTTTTATATCAAATTTTTTTTTGTTCCCGTGAAATTTGAGATATCGAGGTTCTATTGTATATATAATACCTCCTGCCATGTATTATATTCCTATGACTTGGAAAAATAAATTAATGAAATATTATTCACCTGACTTTAACAGAAAAATGTTAATACATAAATAAGCTTAATGCAAAGTGCAGACATTAATCATTTACTCCCTCCATATTGAAATGATTGTCCAATTTATAAATTTGCATCGGATTAAGGAGCTAGAGGTGGGAAGAGTGGTTTTTAACATGTTACCTTCTATAAAATAAAATTTTGATACTATATGTCAAGTTATTTTCTTTTTTTTTTCTAGAGTTATGGTGAAGAAACACAATTTGATGTCTGAAGAGAGAAATGCGAATCGCATTTCTCTCTTCAGACATCATACAGGAGCTATTGAGAAACTTCAAAAATGAAAGAACTAAGTATGGTATTATAGCGGCTATCATTAAAAAGCATGATGTGTCAGGCAAAACTGTTTCTAAGATATGGCAACTAGCCAAATGCTGCTATGACAGAGGAGAAGCCACTAATGTTGAGGCAAAAATTAAATAATATGTAATATAACACCACATGCACTGGTTAATTATAAAAAAGTTAAATAAATGCTTATTATATTTGTATAGTTGTATCATACTTAATAAATCATGCTTACGCCTTGAAATTAATGATAAGAGTAAGGTATAAAACATTACTTTTTAAATGGGACAATCATTTTGATACAAATAATTTCTGCAAATAGGACGACAATCATTTTGATATGGAGGGAGTATTATTTTGAAAAATTTCATGTTCATAAGATAATACTTTTTCAAGAATTTTATAGATTTTTGTCATTTATCTTTGATTATTATTGTAAATATTTCTATTAACCTTTGTCTTGCCCTAATCTGTATACATACAAGTTGTTAGAGAATTCCTGATCTCAAGTGCTATGTTTATTCAATCTTATTAATAGGCTAATCTACCATCCATATTCTGAGTCCAATATTTTAACAGATCAGAAACAGTCTAAAATGTAAGAATAATTAAAACACTTCAGAATAAACTATTTCTCTGTTTTCTTAATACCTCCATAAGTTTTTTAATTCTGATCCCCAGATTATGCTTTGTATGTGTCTTATTTTCTCTATTGAGATTGTCTTTCTCTGATTTGTTATAATCAAATTTGCAAAAGAAATTTCATGTGTTTCATTGTTTTTAACATTGTTATTTTCCTATCATAGATTAAAATATTGATGGTTAATCTTGGTGATCTCTGTTTTGGTATATACAGTGGATTTCGCTTAATTGGGACATGCTGGGACTAAGCCATTTTGGCCCAATTAAGTGGCTGTCCCAATTAAATGAAGTAATAATAAATTCTAAAATAAAATATGATATTCGTAGGTAAATAAATAATAGGTAAAAAATAATAATTAGGTATCTATTTTAATGCTTTATTAAAATAGGTACATAATTATTAGCTTTTTAGTGATCTCCTCTGAATTCATCTTCAACACTGGGCCACTGATATTTGTGCCTCGTCCACTAACTATAGAAAACCATTGATCTAATGTTTCTTCAACTTCTTGATCTTTTCCATCAAGCTTTCTTTTGGATGTTCCCAGAATTTCTTTCTGTAATGCCTACTACTCACGCAGTTGATTTTCTTGTTGTAGGAGTGCGCTATGATAGATTTTGGTTTATTTCAGTGAATCTACGATAGCTTGTATTAAATAACTGGTTTTTAATTTTATCCAGCAAAGTAATTTTACTTGAAAGTGTAAAATCATTTCTTAGCATCTTGGCAAAGATTTAAAAATTTTAAATAAAATCAACACTGTAAATGAATATCGTTAGGTACAGTAACGATAGATTCTTAAGTAGATGCACATTTGCCAGACTCACAACGATAGATAACTGATTCTTATCATGCTAGTGTTGCTGAATACAGTATTGTTATGTATTATTTATCAACAATGATATTTACTTATAATTTTATTAAAGAATGGATGTTTATATTAGTGCGGTGACAGTGTGTCAACAATGTATACGTAATAAATAAGACGCAAAGAAACGACCTGCTTTATTCTGTTAGTCTGTATTGTCTTGTAGAAAGATTTAACCTGAAAAATTACTGATACAATAAAATGTTGTTATAATTTTTATATAAGGATTATTTTTTTTAAGAAAGCACACAACAAGTATTAGTGTACATAGTGTTGCCATATTTTCGAAAAATCCGTAAAATATATCAAAAATTAAAAATTTCTTTTCTGCTACTCTCCCAGTTAAGTGAAAAGTTGTCCCAATTAAGCGTTTAAATTATGTATTAGATTATTAGTTTGGTTTCTGTTCTTTGAGATTTGTTCTAATTACGCAGCTGCCCAAATTAACCGGTGGCCCAATTAAGTGGAATCCACTGTATATAATTATTATATATATATCATTATAAAAATTTTTAAATAATAAAATTTAAATGTCTGTTGCTTATAAATTTTTATTTATTAAGAAAATCTTTTGTATTTTAGTGGCAGAACTTGTAAAATGGTCACCAAAGGGGAAATATTTTGTTGTCATAATTGGATCCAGGTTTGATATTTATAGCATTAAGGTAAGAATTTAAGAAAATTTATATTGTTTAAATAATATAGTTAATAGATCCTAATACTGCTTAAAAACTCTTGATTGTAACGAAAATTTTAATAATTTCAAATAATTTGGACTAGTGTTAGCACCATCTTTAAATTAATAAAACTAAGAATTCTAATTTATTTCTTAATTCAGAGATGACACTAACACTAGTCCAAATTATTTGAAATTATTAAAATTTCTGTTATAATCAAGGGTTTTTACGTTTTTGGTTAGTAGGATGTATTTGTTATGATTTCTTGAATTTAGGCTTAAAAAGTTTATCTCAATATAGTTAATATAATCTATTATCATTAAAATAGTCAAAAGCTAGAATTAGCTAATTTAAAAAGATTTCATTATATGCAATTTTATTTATATGTTGATCATTTTTGGAAACAATCTTGCATATTTATGATTCATAATTTGCTATTTGAAATTGAATTAAAGTGATTTCACTCATACCAAAAAATTGGAGAAATTTATTATTATTAATTTTATTTTAGAAAAAATAATAAGTGACTTCAATGGATGGTCATCTAGATACACTTCCAGCTTCCATTATCAACTGGCATTTTATGACATTTCTTGATGTATCTCATTTCATAAAAATTTTTCTGCTTATTTTGTGGTTGAAAAAGAAAAAAAATTTTTTAAATCCAATGCTTCAGTGTCATATAACAAAATTGAAATAATTATAATCCTGACACATTCTAGAGTACAAGATCTACAAATTGTATTGGGATAAAACAATTTTCCCAAAAAAATAATCTATTTTAATATTCTACAATAGATAGATAGATCAATCAAAGTAATTGGCAAAGACTAGAAAATTGCATACTGTAAAAATTGCTAAGTATATAGACTTGTGCAAAGAATAAAAGTGCAGTGATATATGAATAAAATAGTCATAGTGCCAATTGTCATATCTGTTATGATATTACCTCCAGAACATTATACCAAAGTCTACAAACACTAGATAATAGGAACATTTAAATAAAGCTGCAGAAAGCAACAATTTTTAAATATTTACAATATAGTTCAAAAATTTCTCAATATATCAATACTTCCCATGAGTACAGAGTAATTTTCATCTGTGTTTATATTAATTGAGACTTGGCTTTAATCTATATAGAAACTTTCTGCCACTCATTTCCTGTGAAAGGAATTTTATAAATCCAGACATAATAAAAAAGGTGATACAATCTTGATTCACTATCTTTCATTGTTATTTCAAAATGAATGCAATACTAATAGAATAGTGATCTCAAACTCATAATCTATGGGCTGCATGCAGCTTGTGATGCCTATTTTTGCAGCCCATGTCGCATTTATAAATATTATAAATGCAAGGGGATATAGAAGATATTAAGAAAAGCATTATCATTTTCATAAAATATTGAAAATTACTAAACTTTAGTGTTTTTAATATATTGTATTGAAATTCAGTAAAGCATAATAAATTTATAAATTAGAAGTGAAAGCTTTATATAAAAAAAATTCTATCATTTACAAATTGTTTTATTATTTTTGTGGCCCTCCAACCAACCAAAAATGCTTGAAGTAGCCCTTTGAAGGGAATGAGTTTGAGACAACTATAATAGAGCATACTGTGATGTAAAAATAATAATTAACACTTGGTGATGCAACATGCTAGAAAAAAAATTTCTAAGAAAACAACATTAAAATTGATATTTTTATCAAAAAATTTATGAATTCAAAATATTGTAATATTTATGTTATTTTTTTAAGATAAGTGCTTAATTTTTCAAGTTACAGATATTCTTTATTTACAAAACCTTGATTTATGAATTTTCAATTTAATGAATTGTATAAATGTACACATTTTGATTTATGAAAATAAGTTTTGCTTTTGTAAAGAAACTATTTCATCATTGATCAATTATTCACTATAATTTGTTTAATAATTAATAATCTTTACTTCAAAGGTAATAATCTTTACTTCACACAAGCAGAGTCAGTAGGATGTAAATATTTAATAAAGACAGTTACATACACAAATAAAACTGTAATTGAAAAGTACTTTCAGCCTAACAAGACTATCATCAGTTCATAAAGCATACAAAAACAAGCTAGAATTCTTAGAATAGAATAAAATACATAATTCAAAATACAAAAAATACAATAATCATTTTTTGTGATATTTTTAAGGAGAAAATATATGCAAGTATTTTTGTAAATTTAAAATAAAAATGGCATTAAGTCAAATATAATGCAATTTTATTTTAATCAACATTAAAAATTGGTTGTCTTATTTTATTTCAGCATCTGAAATAAACATTGTATTGTGAATTTTTCAGCAGGTATTCTAACATTTTGTTTTATTTGATAATAACAAGCTAAATTCTCTGTATATTTACAGAAATTTTTTTATTGGACCAATTTAAATTTTTCATATACAGGTAGGCCTTGATTAGCGCGAATAATTGGTTCCACGAATTTCTCGCGCTAATCGAAGTATTAACTCTATGGAAAATATGGTAATTGATTCTTGCTTTGTGAGATTCCGGCCATTAGCTAACTTCACAATCTTTCTGATGTTTCACCCCTTCAAAATCGTGTGACCGTTCTTGGACTGCTCCTCGTTCGGTTTTACTAACCGAAAATTAACGGTAATTTGTTAATTGACATCATAAAAGGAGCTTTGTTAGTAAGACTGATCTGTGTTTACAACTCGCGCTAATCGAATCTTTTCTCGCGCTAACCGAATAACGGTATCAATTTTTTAAGTCGCGCTAATCGAGGCCTATCTGTATAATAATATGATTTTTTAAAAAATTTCATATTATTATTAAAACTATACAATTAATTATTCTCCAAAAATACTGAAATAACTTTATATACTGTATTTTCTAATATATTTCACAATTGGACCGTTTAGAAGTTTCTCATTTCATAATTTGAATATAAAAGGAAGGTTTTTTGGTGTAATTGCCTTCCTCACCAAAAACCTTCCTTATAAAAGGAAGATTTTTGGTGTAATTGTCACTATTTTAAATTACTGCCATATTTAGCTATGTAATTTTTTATTAAATTGGTTAACACACACACATACCCACACATACATATATATATACATATATAGGTAATCTAAATAGCCTGATGAGGGTGTAGTGCACCGAAAACGTTTGCTTTAAATAAAGAATTTTTGTTAACTAACTGCTTGAAGTGCTGTTTATTTGGAGTATAACTTATATATGTAGTAAAAGCAGTCATAATCAGAAGGATATATAGTTCTCAATGCTCTAAATTTTTTAGGATAGTTTTAAGTAATTAAAATTTATAGATGATTTTATAAATGCATATAAGAATATTTTTTAAATATTTTTTGACTGAACTGGAAATTATGTCACAAAACTTTCACACATTATATCTTTTAAACAGAGCCTCAAATAAAAACGTGACTAGACTTTTTTATTCAGAATTTTATCCTCTATAAGTCTGTAAATTTTGGCACATTTTTGAATCATCCTGTATAATAATACAGGGTGACAGGGTGATTCAAAAAGGTTTACATTTTACACTAAATCCTGCTTCAGTATTTTAGATAAATTATCTTTTAAAATCTTCTATAAATAACATTATAAAATATTTTCTTGAATACGAAAAATGAATAGAATTCATTTCATAATATAATATAATTAACGGTTTAACAAAATTGGTTTAAATTTAATTGATATTAAATATGATTTCCATTTACATTGACTATTATAATTATATGTCCGCAATAAACAGATTCTTACGGCATTCCTTCTTCTGTAGAAAGATTTTATATTTAGAATAGCTATTTTGAATATAAAACTTACATATACAGGCATATCTTGCTTTACAGCAATTCACAATTATGGCACTTCACAATTATATTCCATGTTTTTATTTTATATCTCAAAATGAAAATTATCTGAAAAATAATACCTAGAATAAGTATATAAAGCATAAATTAATACATAGATAGACTAAGCTCAATGCCATCCTGAAGAACTTAAGGTGTGAAACCCAGAATCAAATCTGGATTCTCTGAGGTGGTACACAAATATTTTAAAACCAGGTTATCTAGCTGAGTTTTTTAGGCCTAGCACTATTATACACTTAATGAATAATAATAAATATATATTTTTAGTCTTTTATATGCATTAGAAAATAAAAAAAAACACTATGATTTGCTTGTAGTGGTTTGGAACATAATTGCCATAATAACAAAATAGGCCTATATATATAAAGCTATTAAATACATAACAATATTTCTTAAGTAAGAATATTCATCTAAGAAATTATGTAAAGACTTTTTTATAAAAATATATATGGCACTCATTGAGTTATAAACATTCTAATTATGAACATGAAATTTCATTTTCAAATTTCAGAAAATTTCAAAAATTCTTTAAGAATTTTAAATATTTTGATATCAAAATGTTTTATCAATCAATATAATGTTAAATTACACAATAATTAATTCTACAGTTAGGCAGTGTAAGCTTTAACAAAAATTTATTATTGGCTATTCTTGAAGCTTTGCCAATTTTTAAATACACTTTTCTTCACAATCATAATGACAATACCAAGAATATAATATGATAATTACAAAGTATTATAAAAACTACAAATATAAAACTTATAAACTATCTGTTTAGACATGGTATCTAAAAATGCATTTTGGCTTTGTCTTCTTCAGTCAGATTAGACTAAAGAGGGCATAAAGCCGAAATGCATTTCTATATAACAATCAGTGGCGGCTCGCCCATAAGGGCTGCAGGGCTGCAGCCCTCCCACCAAAATGGAAACCTTTTTAAATTATTATAGCTATTACATTACAATTATTTTACAAAAACATATTTTTTCCGTTTGTAGTATATTTATTTTTGAATTGTAGGTACTAGGTACCTTGATAGCCGCTCTGTATGTGTGTATTGTATGAGTCAGTGCAATTGCGTACTCATCAAGACTGCAGTCAGTGCAGACCAAGTCACACCGCATAGTCAGTGTATTGAGCAGGTGGGAGTAACCCGTGATGGGGCTGCCAACATTGGCAGTCCGCACTACGTATTTTATTATAATTTTTTTCAGCCCTCCCATAAAAATCATCCACGAGCCGCCACCTCAGCCCTCCCACAAAAATCATCCACGAGCCACCACTGATAACAATACTTGCAATACTTTTCAACTGCACATACAATTCAGCAGTTTAGACAGCACAATAACATAAAATATCTTAAGAATTACTGAAGGGAATGTGTGTTTGATTTTCTGTAATTATTAAGATATTTTATGTGGCTATAATGTCTAAACTGCTGAAGAGGACTGTGTATGCAGTTGAAAGACTTCAGTTACTAAATACTTACAAGTTATTTTGGTGTGCTTGGTACAGAGCTGATCTTCATCAAATTCACAATAAATTATAATACTGCACTTAATGCAAATAGGAAAATCACATTAAAAAAAATTCACAAAATATAAGTTATATATTATAAAAATTAATATTTTAAAACTGTTTTTAACAATACTGACATCCATTATAACATTTGATAGCATGGAAACAATGTAGACTCAGTTAACTTGGCATTAGTCACATCATATTATTTTGATTCAGTCCTTTGAATATTTAAAAATAGATGAGTTACGAAATCAAAAACCACTTGGAAAAATGTCTATCTTCCTTTCTTGTGACTATCAGATATACTGAATCAATTTTGCATTGATGTTACCATTTTTAATAGAAAAATGTTATGTAACAATTTGATATTGTGTGACTACTTACATTTGTTTTGTGTCACATAATAAATGTTTCTGGTTTCTAAAAATAGCTTTTCACATAGCTATGTCATTCACAATGTCAAAAGTGCCAATTATTTTTGCATTTTGTAGTGAAGTATTTTATTTTTATAATTTATTAATGATTTTTTTATTTTTCTTATTTTTTTAGACCCCAATTTAATTAATTTATTCTATTAGTATGCATAATTAAACTATCTTAATCATATATAAAATAAAAAGTAATGTTTTTTTTAATTATCAAAGTACAGGTGGCCTTCAGTTTTTGTACTTAATTAGTTCCTGAAATGCACGAAAGTAGAGCAATGTAAAAATACATGGAAATGTATTTTTAAAAAAATTTTATAATTATTTATTGATTAGTATTTGGTGTTTTCTTTATAAATTTATCAAGAGATAGTTGAATTGTACTTTTCTTAATAGAGTTCTATTACAGACTATGTCTTTTTCTATTGCTCTTAATACATGAGATATACACTCTTCAAAACAGATAAACTGATAACATACAATGTGACAACACATAGCCTAAATCAAGAATTAACCTGTGACACCAGAAATGGGGTGGGACTAATGACGGAAAAGAGGGTAGAGTGGCTACAAGGAAGTATGTGCATTCTTGGGATACATACCAATAAAATTTAACTTTTAAATATGTACAAAATAGCAAATTGTATGAAAATCAAGGATCATCTGTATTTATATACATTCCATTGTATTTATGGTTTATTCTCTTTTTTTATCCAAAAAAAAATGTAATGGAATGGAATGTTGAAGAGTCTTAGGCAATCAGATAAATTTGAGAAGAGTTTTAAGTTTGCTAACACAGAAACTTACTAAATTTATAAATGATTTTCTTGAATTTTTCTTTTCTGATCATTTTATTTTATATTGAATATTTAATATTCTTTAAAAAGAATTAATCTCTCTACATAATATGCATGACATACCCACTTTGCTATTGTGATATTTATGATTGTAGATATATTATAAAAAATTTATTAGTATAATTAAAATATTATAAATGTTAATTGATTTTCTTTATTTATCATACAATTGAAAAATTCAAAAAAAGAACCTCATTTTTTGGATAAACAACACAAATGCAAGCTTTTGTATATAGTTGAAATGACCAAAATGCATGGAACTAAATGTCACCAATAGGTCATCATGAAAATCATAGTGTACCAGATATATTAGACGAACAAAATAAACAGAGTACATGAATTGTTATTTCTTGAAGAAAGAGAAACAACTTGTAACAAGATAGTCATTTTTTTATAAATTGCAACAAAGCAAAAAAAATTAAAATAAAAAACAAAATAACTTTAATCAAAAATATTGTAAAACAGCATTAAAAATATATCTTTTCTTCTTGTGAAAGTTCATTTATTGGAAGAAGCAGTGAAAAGGTAAGATCATTTAATTGAATCTGAAATCTTGTGAATAAATTGAAATTATTTGAGCCATCTACTTAATTTTAAAATAAATGGTTATCATAATTTAAATGAACTGTAAAAAGAATTTTTATGCAATTTTTTTCATACAGTAAATATTAAAATTTCATATTATTTAAATTTTTTTTGTTAGCTTTAAATAGCATTTTAAAGTTTTTGCTTTAAAATGCTATTTAAAATTTTTTGCAGTGGCTAATAATTGAATTTTAACAACATATTTGAGCATTAAAAAATGGATATTTAAAACATTTTCTTTAATTTTGGCTCTTTTTTTATATTTTCAAACAAGCCATTTAAAATAAATAATTTTAATATTTTTATTTTTCATATGTAAAAAAATAATTGATAGATTAACAGAACACTATAATAATTATTTGCTTTTTTGATGTAATTAAAGTTTAACACTATCAACAATAATAATTTATTTAAAATTACCCTTTATGAAGTGCAAATTTTGTAACCTATTGGAAAAAAAATTGTTAGAAAACTGGTCATGATAATTCAGAGCTAAAGATTTTCAATAATTCAAGACAATTAAATATAAAGAAAATTCTTTCAAAAAGACACCAAAATGTGTGATTTTAGTAAATACAATATTTTATTATTGATGATAATACATTAACTAAAATATGTTTTGATTTCTTTATAAAAAACAAAAACTTTTAAGGTATATATTCTTTTGACAATACAGGTAGGCCTTGATTAGTGCGAATAATTGGGTCCACGAATTTCTCGTGCTAATCAAATTCGCACTAATCGAAGTATTAACTCTATGGAAAATAAAAAAAATTCTATCATTTACAAATTGTTTTATTATTTTTGTGGCCCTCCAACCAACCAAAAATGCTTGAAGTAGCCCTTTGAAGGGAATGAGTTTGAGACAACTATAATAGAGCATACTGTGATGTAAAAATAATAATTAACACTTTGTGATGCAACATGCTAGAAAAAAAATTTCTAAGAAAACAACATTAAAATTGATATTTTTATCAAAAAATTTATGAATTCAAAATATTGTAATATTTATGTTATTTTTTTAAGATAAGTGCTTAATTTTTCAAGTTACAGATATTCTTTATTTACAAAACCTTGATTTATGAATTTTCAATTTAATGAATTGTATAAATGTACACATTTTGATTTATGAAAATAAGTTTTGCTTTTGTAAAGAAACTATTTCATCATTGATCAATTATTCACTATAATTTGTTTAATAATTAATAATCTTTACTTCAAAGGTAATAATCTTTACTTCACACAAGCAGAGTCAGTAGGATGTAAATATTTAATAAAGACAGTTACATACACAAATAAAACTGTAATTGAAAAGTACTTTCAGCCTAACAAGACTATCATCAGTTCATAAAGCATACAAAAACAAGCTAGAATTCTTAGAATAGAATAAAATACATAATTCAAAATACAAAAAATACAATAATCATTTTTTGTGATATTTTTAAGGAGAAAATATATGCAAGTATTTTTGTAAATTTAAAATAAAAATGGCATTAAGTCAAATATAATGCAATTTTATTTTAATCAACATTAAAAATTGGTTGTCTTATTTTATTTCAGCATCTGAAATAAACATTGTATTGTGAATTTTTCAGCAGGTATTCTAACATTTTGTTTTATTTGATAATAACAACCTAAATTCTCTGTATATTTACAGAATTTTTTTTATTGGACCAATTTAAATTTTTCATATACAGGTAGGCCTTGATTAGTGCGAATAATTGTACGGGAGGTTTCTGATGGTTCTTACGAGAGGCATTATTAGTAACTTTGGCTTTTTCTTTCAAATATACGTTTTTCATAAATATTCTGCTGTACCCATACCTTGAGCCACACTCATAAATATGTTGTACCTCTGCTTTATGCAGTACTGGATTTCTACAGTGGGTTAGGCTTCTTTTAAAATAGGATGCGAAGGCAGCTTTTTTGTACTTCCAGGGGTCATAAGACCAGCTGGGGATAATCATAGGGGTAGCAGTAGGCTTGATATACAGGGTGCGCCAGCTAAATCCGAAAAAATTTCAAATTGAATTTCCCGCCATATTTGACGTCAGCGCTATGATGCTGCTGACGTTTTAGTAAGCCAGACAGACGATGCGTTTGAGGATAAGTACAAAATAGCTGATCAGTTAAGATCGAGTGCAGAATATAATCGGA